>JAODUP010000989.1:80000-136666 GCA_025642065.1 Paralvinella palmiformis | reverse complement strand
AGCATAAGACCTCCACAATTTTATTTCTGTCACTAGCGATGTCTTGCTGGGTCAGTTTTGACTGTATATTTGCCATGAGCTTGAGTTTTAGTGTCGTATTTGTTTGTAGCGTGGCAATTATATCCAATTATGGTTATTGACATTTTTTAATTAATATAACGAACGAACTTGCTTATCTAATTGTAAGAATACGAAATACAAATATATTCTACATAATAATGTATCCATAGAATTATCTAATATATATTCAAATTTTCATGATATGGTAATCGAAATGTAGCTTCTATCATTTTAGTAAAATTGGCACCAATAAATAGTAGGTTCATCAGACGTTATTAAAATGCTTATTTAATGATTCATTCAGTGGTATATATTAATGTGATTATGAATTTGGTTTTCTTCCTTAATTCTGCTGATGAGTAAGTTCATTTATCAAAGTAATTGAATTACTTTTGTTTATTTAAAGAACAATCTAAAACTGATATTTATGTTTGTCTTATTTTAAATTACAGAAATTAGAATATTTGAAATACTTCCAAAATCATGAATATGCGTTTGTGATTATATTCTATGTTGTCTATACCTCTGTCTAATTATTCATTGGTCCTCTTTAGCGTCTTTAATGCATTCCACTTTTAAACCCAAACTAGCTAGTGTGTGCCACACCAAGGCTTAAATAATAATCCGATTTGTTTCATATATTCTTCAAAATTATAGGTGTTAACTAAAACTGGTTCTTACGAAATGTCCTGGTCTCGCAATACGACTATGGTATAAAGTTACAGGATGAGGCTGTTTCAACTTGGGGATGATATGTCTAAGATATTCTAGATATAGCACTTATAGGTGATTTGTCTATGATTGATCAAGAATTCCACATAATGTTATATATAATCAATTATATGGTGGACTATATGTTCGAGTGAACGTACCCGCAACGATAATTCAGTAAATGATGATGTTGTAGAATTCCGTGTGGTAACACGAAAGATCGAAGGAGAACAGTTGCTAGAAATAGACCGACGCAAAGAAGCCGGGACAGAAACAAATGATACAACAGAACGCATTCATTCACTTAGAATAAGGGTGCGGCATTTACAGTTAGCTCTAAACGGGATGCATTAGCGACATACGTTCAGGCCAAAACTTCTGGAAAGTCTAATTCAAGCTTCCAAATGAATGATTAGTTCAGTTAAGTACTTTTGTATAGATCCTGATGAATACAGAATGACTACCATGACAATATCATCGAAACTGATACGCCAAAAAAAAGGACTAAAAGAAATTATAGTACTGACATCCAGCAACTATGATACAATAGACATGTCTAGCTGGAGAACAGTGAAAAGCTCAAAAATCTAATCAAATGCGTGCATCTGTTTGACGAAAAAATGAAAGTATGATAGTACCAAAAGTACAATATTGTCCCAACATAAGTATACATCGACTGTATCGTTTCAAACTTGTGTTAGGAAAAGAATATTCAATTACGTTCAGTTATTCATAACAGGTCATTCAGTTAGTTCGCTTTGCATGTAGAAGATAAGGGTTCGCACAATCATCTTTAAGCATCTTAAAATGAAGGGAAAAAATTAATTCTTCATATTGCTGATTTAGTGACTGATTTGATGCAAATTACATCGAATGTCGCAATAATAACATAAAATAATCACATTTTTGGCTAAAGAAGATAATAAAAACATAACACCGTTAACTACAATGACTGCAACGTACATATGCAAGTTTTTATATCTTTTGCTATATATATATATACTTTTCATCTCGATAAAACTCATGGCTAGATACAAGATGACCGAGATATAACAGCCCCAGTAATAGGTCTAACTAGGTCTAATATCTAACCAGAACTCGGGTCACACAGACAAACAGAGAGAGGGGAGAGAGAAGAAGACGGACAGACATACAGACAGACTGACAGTCAGATATATATATATATGTGTGTGTGTGTGTGTGTGTGTGTGTGTGTGTGTGTGTGTGTGTGTGTGTGTGTGTGTGTGTGTGTGTGTGTGAGAGAGAGAGAGAGAGAGAGAGGTTTAAAGAGAAAGAGAGTGAGAGAGACAGAGAGAGAGGGGGGGGAGAGAGAGCTGGATATATTTCTTTATGGTGTTACCTATAATTATTTTATAAGAAATATTAAATGTCTTGATGTTATTTTTTTATCATGTCACACTAATTATACAGTAAGCTTCTTGCCATTTATATGTTTGAGTATTGCATGAAAAGCCTTAAAATGAGCTAGTTTGGATATGATGATTAATATTAAATTGGAAGGGGCAGTTAGCAGGTTGCCTACATTAAACGTTGATACCCTTCAATTGGTGGCATTCGTTCGCATTGCTTAGAATTTGTCCTGCGTTACATCAGACGGCTCGTGTCTGCTCATAGGATGCGTGGAGGCATCATCGCTATGGGGGATTCTTGGTCTTCTTGCCCAGTTTTCTGTCGCTATCTTCCTTGATGTTTGGCTATCGGAGACCCGAGAAGGGCGTGGTGTTGATTCTGTTTCCTGTTGCCTATTCCTTCCATGTTCAGAAGCATCTATAGTGAAGTCAGATCGGTGTTCCTCCGTTAGCTGCTAGTTACTGTCGTTGCTCCAACTGTAACGAGCATTTGTCACCATTCTTTTGCTTTGTTGAACTGGTGTTTGGTCGCTTGTACTTATGATAAATGTATATTGATGAACACCGCTTTCAGTAGTTGATCTATCATTAATGACAGGTCAAAGTTGGAACTGAGAAAGAATAATATATTGAAGCGTTTATAAAGATGGAAATTTCCTGAATGTCTTAGAACCTATCGAAAATAATATTGCACATGCTTGTGCAGGGGTCTAGTTATTTCATGCATATCCATGGGCAGTTTATTTACTACTTCTACAGAGGAACACGGCTTCATGTGCATCAAGAACACAGACATCCATTCATTTCTATTAAGAATTCCTGGTAAGTTTCATATTTTTGATGGATACTGGATGGATAGCTTATACTATTAACAGTAACATAAAATAGTTTAATGACTCCCAGTTTTTCCAAAAAAGATTTCGAAAAGCTAAATATACAATTATCGAAATTCTTTGAATATATTATAATGGTAATTATTAATTTAAAAAACACATGAAGTTGCTATCAGCATTAATAATATTTGTAAATACACTAATGTTATCTGTGTGGTTAATTCATTGGTATTAGTTATGTCTGGGTTCTAGTACAGAATATGCGCATGTTTTATGATCAGCCAATTCTGGTTATAAATAAAAAAGTGAAGGATGATCCATAGACACCTACGAAATTTCACTTGGTCTAACCATAAATACGGCGATTGTAAGGTATAAAAGGTAATCTTATACAGGTAAATTTCTGAAATATTTCATAGAATATGTTTAGATGTAGACGTAATCACTCCTTCCGGGATAGTATATTCAAGCTAATTTAAATCATGCAAATTATTAGTTTATTACACAGTGTAGGATATCATGAACCTAATTAGCATACAAACGAACATCGGATTATCATGCCAACAGCTGCCGACATTTAAAGTCCATAAAACTAGCTAAAGCTGATTTCACAACATAATGCAGTTAATTGATATTGAATTAAATTCCATTATAACATTTTACGATAATTAGCGCAATAAAATATCGGATATCTATTTCGAAATACATAGTCAATAGTGAATTAATGCCCCAACTCGATTATCCGTGTATAGTATTAGGTACACTAGGTAGTCGCGATAATGAGGATAATCAAAACAATGCTGGAGTAATTTATAAGTTGAAAATGTCTATCAAAATAGTTAAGTGTCCAAAAGACTAAAGATAAACTAAAGAGTCAACTGACATTCCTTAACGTGTTGTAGCTATTGATTATACAGTTGCTTTGTATCTGTAAATATCTGACCCCCGTTTGACCTGACTTATTTATTATTATTAGTAGTAGTAGTGATAATGATGATGATGATTGATGTTTTACGGCCACTTTTGTGCACAAGGTAGGCTAAATGGGCCGAGCGACCTCCAAGGGTAATGAGACGAAGTGAAAGACGAAACAACCTTCAGATATGCCCACGCCGGGATTCGAACACGGGGGTAGTGATCTGTGGTCCAGCACGCTACCGCTAGACCACGCAAGCGCCCAGTAGTAGTAGTAGTAGTAGTAGTAGTAGTATTGTTGTTGTTGTTGTTGTTGTTGTTGTTGTTTTATTTGTTATTGTTGTTGTTGTTATTGTTGTTGTTGTAGTTGTTGCCTAAACTAACTGTCCATAGGTTTATAAATTCATTGTATGTTCTGAAACACTTCATAAATCCTATTAGGCCTTCTATTTCTGGTGCTTCACGCATGTAGTGGTATCGATTTTTAATAATGTGGCAATTGATTAAAAACCTGACATCATCAAGCTTTGATTGCCTTCACAATTGCCAATTCAATGTTTCGAAATTAAAATGGGAAACTGGGTAGAAAAGAATCTGAGTTAAATATCCATGGATAAAAAGTACCTTGGCCTGCCGTAATTGCCCATCAAAACTAGTTATAATCAAATATGACCATCTGCTGCCATCGAAATGATGAACTAATAATGGGTTTTCATTCTGTTTAGAGTTTTCGTGTTGCTAACTCTATTCGGCATTTGAACAACCAAAACTATAATCACTGTAAACAAACACAGAAGTTATACACGAATCGAATAAACAAGTTAAAACACTGAGTTCCAACTTGATCATCTAAACAGACAAGTAATGTGCCATCTTAGAAGGTGAGATAAAAAAGGAGAGTCACTCCCGCTAATATTAATATGGTTTATTACCTTGAGAATGTCTATTTAGACAAGAAATGACATCTAGATCGCATGCCTAAATTCACATTTAGACACCTAAATATTTTGATCTCGTGGCCAAATTGACACCCCTTTCGCTAAGACATTTGGATATCATGGATATGCATACTAATTTATCGCCATCACTAAATACTAGGCAAACATATCCAGCATACAAGATTCCCTTTAATTGCTTGGAAAACATATATGTAATGTTTGTATTTAATAATGATGCTTATATAATTTAGTGACAAACCATTATCCAAATCAGGTGCCCTGTTATAAATTTTGTTAATGATACCATGACTGACAAACGTCTACTCTTTACCTGATTTATTATGTTAATATGAATTCTGTAATGCGAATTATAGTAAACTGTCATTGTAAGCTTGTTATAGATTTGGGTCAACTTTATGCAACTCAGGAATGTTTTCTCCTACGTAATCCTTTTCCAAAACCTCCAGATCCACATTATTCGACAAACCCTTGACAATACAGCCTGTTACTAAACACATTTAGGATTTGAGGAGTGTAAAAATGACACTAACTGAGGAAAGTTCAATTAAGCACTAAACGTCTTAATACCACTGAAGACCAAATCAATCAATTGATTATACAGTGCTCTGGGTGGAAAATCTTCCGTTATCGAATTACCATATCTGTGAATGATTTTGATGTGGTTGCTACAGATGTAATCTGGATTGGAAAATCAGTTTACAACAAGTAGTGAAGTTATTTACAACAGTACGTCTAACAGATGAAAGTGTTCTTCATATAACCAAGTACTAGGGTGATGACCTTGTCATTTAATGCAAAACTTGTATTCCCTTTAAGACCTAAAATACAGCTACACCATTCACTCATTTCAGTGTATCAGTTGCCACATATGAATTCAATGAGCTAACACCCTCCGTGTATAGGCCTTAAAACTTGCGTGGTAGATAACTAGCTCTAAACTATAATGGCTCTAAATACACATAGGAAGCCGGCATAGAAGACAACTCATCACTTTTGAAATAAATACCCGAAAGTCATTAGTGAGAAGACTCACGTTATATTTGATAAGCATGTGAATTAACAGCATACCTCAAGTTTCATGGTTACTGGGCATTATATTTACTCAAAGCAAGTCATATTCATGATTAACGTTATAGTTAGCTATGGTCCAGTTAGTTAAGTTTACTGTATCATGCATGATATTTGCACGCTCGGAATTTTTGGTAGATGAAACTGCTACGTTGGAACTAATACACCCTCTGGACACTGGTATATGGACCTTTTACAGCGTGTCCTTAATACAGTATTTAATTATGATCGTACCCAATAAGTATACTAATTTCAAAATATATCTTCATCAAGTCTAACCTTTCAATACTGGATAAACAGTTCATCCTCTCATGAAACAAATGTCTAAATCTCCCATAACGTTTCTCTTTCGTTATAACTGTTACACGTAAAGCAAACTACAGCTGCAAATAGATGTTGACATTTGTTGGTAACAACAATAACAACAACAACAAAAATTCAATCTAAATCTGAATAGCAAGTGTTACATAAAAAATAAGGTTATCGAATTTTAATTATATCTAACAAATTTTGGCAATAATTACAACACATCTACAAGGTTGTTAGATTTTTACTAGCTGGCAGCAAAATTTCACCTAATAGTTGACTTTTATTATTAAAATTAATAACGATTTATCATAATGTGAAAGGTATTGAAATTCAATTTGCCGGCTCTAATTAACAAGTACGTATTTATATATTTATAAGCTTTATATATTGATAAATTAGTAGTTTGTTCATTCCAAACACCTCCGTTAGGGCATATAAATAAGACAATTATCTAAATATGCTCAGACTAGATCAGGACTCAGATGAGTGATAATATAAACATGCAGCTAATTACTATCGCCTTGTTTGTTTCCTGTTGCCGTTTGTCTTTCGGTGTAGGTATGTATATCATTTTCCTTATTATAGTGCGAAAGATGCATTTTCTCTTCATCTATCTATCTATCTATCTATCATATATATATATATATATATATATATATATATATATATATATATATATATATATATATATATATATATATATATCATAAGAAAATATTGTTTTTGTTTTAGAACATTTGAAATTGTGGTTTACATATACTGTACTGTGCATATGTTAAGTTTTTAACTAACTGGACCATAGCTAACTATATCGGTTTCTTGTTCTCCAAGATATTGACATCAATGTAATTGTTAATTTCAGCTATTGTGAACTGCAAGGAAATCGATCCAGAATATTGTACATTAGATTTTCGTACACCGTGTCAACCTTGCTCAAATGATCCTGCTCAGTACACGTACAACTGTCCAGGTGGTGTCTACATGTGTTCCAAAGAATGTTTAAATGTCGGGTGCGACCCAGGTAAACTGATAGGTTTATTCCACGTAACCGTTTTGGGGAGGACAATTTGCATGCATGATTGGGGACCTTTTCATGATTTAAAACGGAATAGTTAATAGGTAAACTGTTTGGTTAGTTTAACATCTTATATATAGATTGTATGGATGCCAGACAGACAGTAGAACCAGACTCAGCAACACTATGCTCAGCATCCTGTGGTATAGGGACTCACAATGTTACGTACTTGATGGGAGCAACAGTTATCTGTGAAGAACTTTGTTGCTGCATGCATTGCGAAGGAAATGGTACGTTATCGTAATCCAGTTTTTTATATATATATATATATATATATATATATATATATATATATATATATATACAAACACGTAGAAATACACATAAACACACACACATATCCTCATACACATGCACAATTGGATTAAGTTACATACAGTCAGAATCCGTTAATCCGGTCATTATTTATCCGACAAATCCACCATCCGACACATTATTGCCTGTGACGCATTTAGCTCCATTATAAATAACTCTTTAATCCGACAAACTCGTATTCAGCGTTCCGACTTTGACATTTCATTTCGCCAACAAAATGTGACATTTCAGTGTAAAATGACCTCGATAATCCGACAACAGGAAAATGTTGTCAAATATTTCCACTGGTTCAGTCATGAAAGAACACCAACATGTCGTCAGTAATGGTTCAGTAACATGCCCACCTGCGATAATTGCTCTATTGTAACCAATTGCAATCATCCTTGACCATACATACCGACACACGATGTTTCCATTGTCTGCAGCTATCTAATAGCCAATCATAATCATTCATGTCTAATTACAATGAGCAGATCATGAGTTAATCTGATAATCTGATAAACTAAGTCATACGAGTATTTATACGAGTGTTGACTAATAACTAATAGCTATTTACTTAAGCGCAATTTTAAACAGTATTTTATTTATCCTATTAATAATGATATTTGTTTTTAATTTTTATTCCAGTTATTACGGTGCCACCTGCAAAGTAAGTAGGCTAATACAGTTTATGTAAAATAATGTTCACAAGAAAAGTATCAAATGTTTTGACATGGAATAAAAGACGCAAAGTGAAACTAACAAAACCATCTTGAACAGAATGAGTACGACAAATTTAACTACCCTATATTTTCTCGAATTCTTAAGAGAATATTGCACGACTACGACACAAAACTGTATCTTCAGTTGAATGCTTAGGAGAATACTCTTTGTCTGCGATAAATTGACTAATATATCTTTAATAGAATGCTTAAGAGGGTATTCAATAACTCTGTTTCTATAGATGATCAATGTTATTTTAGTTATTTCAAATAATATAATTTTTACAGTGTATGCAGCGATGCACCAAGTCTTAGCGAATCACTAATGGCCGATACGTGTCCATATGGATCTTGATCACAAGGATGATTGATGACCTGAAGTAAATGAAGATTTTCCGACGATGACTCCGAAACTAACCAAAACTTCTACCAACCTCTGGGGGAGGCATTACATAAATCTGGATTAACTGCTTAAAATTGCCTAATAAATTAGTACAAGCATTGAGAACTAGAGTATTATGTACGTCTCCAAAAGTGTGTATGTTTCTGTGTAAGTCTACATTAATGTCAAATAATGCTATAGTGTCATATAAAGTTAGAAATGTCAATCAACTATGCAATCATAAAAAATACACTACAATACGGTAATAAAACTGCAATGCATCGCACGTGTGACTAGCATACTGCGAATAAACTGATTAATTATAGCAGTTGATAAATAAACAAAAAAAAAACACTCTAACTAGCAAAACAACTAAAGAAAAAAATACAACGAAGGGAAATTGCAAACTGTAGACCAATGTAAATATTTTCAAAATGATTATTGAATATAACTAAGCTTGATCTCTTCAGCTGATAAAGTGTTGGTACATTCTGCCCTGAAAACACTTAAAATAGTCGCCACCTCCAGGCACAAGGTAGATTATGCGAAGTAAAGAACCGTTAGTCATTATGGATTTAACAACAGCTTGATATAAAACTCACTGTTAGAGACCTCACACTGACCAAGTCACTAGTTACCGCTAAAGTAACACACATGAAGTGCTTTCGAAGGCTAAAAGCTAAATGCAACTTAAGGTGACTATTTCTTCATCTCACAATACGTAGTGGAAAAGATGCATAGGATCTCTAATAACTGTGTAATCATACATTCATCAAACAATACCATTATTTCGTTCGTTTCAGGTAAACATCTCTATACATACTATGTTGTATTACTCCTGCTAGAACTACTGCAAAACATCTCCACTACATCACCTCAGTGGCTACTGCAAATCTATTGCAGGGCGGCTCCGTGGTCTAATGTTAGCGTGTTATAGTTTGAGTCTTAGTGCCGTATTTGTTTGTTGTGGAGTCACAGTATCACATATTTATCAAGTTGTGGTTACTGAATTTGAATAATTATTCACATGATCTTTGAACCAACAAAAAAACATCATTTTGTCTAATAAACAATAGTGGATTAATTTAAAGAAACTACTTGCTTATCTAATTTTAGGAATATCAAATATCTATCACTGAGACTAATTCTAAATAAAATTAGAATATATGGCATATTCGGCGGGGAAAATCTTGCCAGTTGCCTGGCTGGATGAAAAACTCCTACTATAGTGCCACGACCGAGGCGCGAACCTGCAACCTCCCGCACATAATGACCATAGCCTTAGGTAAATAGTCTCACTCTCTATATATATACATACATACAATTGTGAGTACGACTTTTTTAGTGTCTTTAATAAATTCCACATTTAAAACCAAACCTGCTAGAGTGGACCTGCGGCCTTATAGACATCCGATTACACTGGTGCTCAAACTGTTAGTTAAATCAGCATTTAATTTTAGCTACAAATCACTACATTTTCTTCGGCATTCAAAGACTACTCTCTCGTCAGCTATTGTCAAATTGTGAAAATATGCCATTGATTATTGTGTTTGTAAATTATTCCAGACGTATAAATAGCCACTTTAGTTACACTAGTTAATAAAATTAGGGCGCACATTTGGGCCAAACTATCTAGTGATTTATTCCATTCCCACCACTATTCACACATTCATCACAACGATTTTGCAGAATTATAATCTTGAGTGATGCTAGCCTGCTCCTTAACATGGGTTTTGTTGTTCGGGGAGAATCCCCAGGCTGTCGCTTAATCAGCACAGCCTCTATGTTGAAGTGGAGCAGTACGGAAATATGGAGCCGAAATACCCTGAGGGTGGTCACTGCCAGAGTGTTTTACGTCCTCAGGGGGTTTTTAACGTCCCCCTTTATTTTAAATAATTCAGTGGAGACGGCAAATCCATTTAACATGGTCATCCACCCACGATGTTGTGAGCCGAGAAACTAATCCCTGGAAAGGTTTCGACCTCTTACGGGGTTCGAACCTGTGACCGTTGGCACCAAGTGCCGGGTGCTTAACCGCTAGGCCACCGGAGCTCACATGGGCTGTTACGGGAGTCATGTTATGTCGTAGGAGTGTGGTCACGGAAGAGAACAGGCTTCTTAACCATGTGTCAGCAATGATCTTTAAGACTTAGATCGGAAGTACCAACTGACGAATCCATGACGTCGACGACACCCTCCTTCAAAAAAATGACAGAGCTACCAGCAGTGTATATGCAAGCATAATCCTGCTTGAAGATTAGCCCATCGCCCATTACTCCATTGTGCTTTCCCTATATTTTAATTCCACAGATTTCCATAAATAATCCAGACAATATCTGAGTCAGTACCAAATCGACTCCCTTTACCCAAATTATATGGCGTGTAATATTTTGTTTCTTGAATGAACTACCAAATCTCTGTAAGATGGATCACTCTCACAATGACGCATATTACCGTTCTCCTCAAGTCTTTTGGTTTCCTCTCAGTATCTGCTCGGAAATGTCGGCTAACTAATGTAGATGTTAAATGCTTGTCAGATATACTTTTACAGTATCAGACTGTAATGAATCGGTTCCTAACCCTCTAGATAACCGTCTTCCATAACCAGAGTACAACCCATCTGGCCTTTGCCTGAACTTCCTGTATACCGATCCCACTCCTACAGCCGTCCAATCTGACTGCTGGACAGACCGAGTCTCTAGTTCACCGGCCTCCGGGAAAAACAATCTTCCAGTATTTGGCAAATTCCAGTCGACTGAAGACATATTCTAGCTACAACAAGCATATACAACAAACATAAGGAATATGCCGACAATAAAGCCTTTAATGTGTTCTTAACTTCTTTTGAAGGGGACAAAAAGTATTCTTTTAGCTAAATATATCTGTACATTAACAAAAATTTCTAATAAACATGACTCACACCTAGACTACTACCGAACGGGATAAATTAAGCATATTCATCGAATTTCGTGTTGAAAACAAAATACTGATGATCTGCAAGGATAGACAAGAATTATTAAATCTATTCATGAAAAGGTTCAAGAAGAGACTAATTAGCAACACCATCGCTGAAATGACAATCCGATTATTTTCATATTTTTTCGAAAATAATAGGTTTTCACTCAAACCGATTCTTTCAAAATGTATTGGTCTCGCAATATTTTCATACTATGAAGTTACCGGATGAATCTGTTTTAACTTGTACCAACGAGGCAATAGCTGTCAACGATAAACGATGTTTGGAAAGGCTTATTCAAGGTGCCAAATGAAGAATGGGTCTATTACAATAAATAATAGATCTAGTGGGAGATACCATGAATATAATGATAAGATCGCTAGAATCGATACACAAAATGTAAAGAAACTTAAATAATGATATTTAGCCAAAACGCCGATCATCAATTCAACCTTTTGGTACACAAATATAACTATGTCAACCGCGTTGACAGATTTAAAATATCGAATGATATAATGGATTTACCTAGCGGCAGGAGACTCAAAATCAAAATCGCATTGTTCGAATCAAACAGATTTGTTTATTTGATCATTGTAAAGAACAATATGTTACCACAAAAATAACAAATTTTGGTTCAGTTATCACTGTAGAGTCACGCCGTTAGTTCACTTTGAACGTAGAATGTGAGTGTTGCCACAAGCTTCCTTGAAGTGAACATTTGCATTCATAATACCGTTGATTTAGGCAATAGTTTGATGCTTATTACACCGTATGATTAAAATAACCTATACATTCCTGTGATTAATAAGAAAAAGTGTTGAATGTGTACCAGTATCTCGTCGACTCAAGTCATATGGTGATTGTACGTTTAATGTTGCAGCCGCCACTTTGTGGAATAGGTTGCCGGCAGATATTAGAAATGTATCGTCTCTTGAATTTTTTAATCTGTTCTAAAAACACACTTGTTCAAGGTCACTTTTATAAATAAATAATAATTATCTTTTAAATCTCTTACAGGGTTTTTACAGACATATTATTTGGGGAATTATTGTATTACATATTATTTGTACAGCACCTTTGAATGGCTCCGGCTAGTAAGGGCTCTTCATAAAATATGTATTATTATTATTATTATTATTATTATTATTATTATTATTATTATTATTATTATTATTATTATTAAAGAAAATTACAACAATATAAATATAAAAACATTTTCTACAATGACTGTAAATTAGATACGTATATTATTTTGTCTTTCGTTCCATAGACATCTAGAAATGTCAGCTCGATAGACATCATGGCTAGATCTAACATAATAGAGTATTTAAGAATCCCAGCAATAAAGTTGTAACACGGAATCGAATAATAGGTAACACAATAACTAATCAGAACTCGGGTTGTGTTTTTCAATCACAATTTTCTTTTCCTGGTGGTGCTGGTTTTATATCAATCTCGGTGTCAATATTTATTATTCTGATTTGTCAGAATCCGTAATTTGCACTACTTATAGTTTCACTAAATAGCAACTTAAAGTATGTAAAAACTATTAATGTTATTAATAATAAATAAACGAAATCAAAACTACCTTTGCTCTTTCTGTTACTATTCTCGATTATCTTCATTTGACCAAATACCGTTTGGATTTAGCACAGAAATATGGAGGTCTAGATTTTTATTCCAGTAATATGAGGCTGTTTCTACCAAGGAGCTGAACGTTGTATTTATAGCAGTACTGGATAACAAGATTTAACCATATTTATTCAACCATCAAACTAATGTATTTTGCATATTTTATAATATAGATTTAATTTATATTACCATAAAGTGATTATATTTAGTTATTTTGTGTATGTTTTAATTTCTTTTTAATCAACCATTTGATGCCCCATTATATGGCCCGCTCCATTGTTTTCGCAAAGAACCCGGTGTTTGGTTGTGCGTATTAGTGTTTCTTGGTGTGGGTGTTATAATGTAATCGCCATAATTTCCATTCCACCTTTTTCGTTCTCATATTTAGATAATCAAGTAGAGTAAAGATCAGTTGCTTGTCTTACGAGCCCATTATAGTAATACTAGTTGTCTAGTAGTGGAAAGCATCCAAAGCAAATGGTGGTCTGGTGCCATTAATTTGATCAATATGCCAATTACACCATAAACATGATGATATATCTAATGTTGTTAAGGATGTGGATCTTGATGGTTTTGTCATTACAAAAACTTGGCTGGTTGTTACTGTCTCAGACCAGAAAATAGTTTGAGAAGAGACTCCAGCTAGATATTCATTCCATCATATAGCTCGGATTCACAACAAATGTGGCGGTGTCGCCATTTTCCTTCGTTATTCTTTGAAGTATGAGATCCCTTTCCGATTTTAGGCTAAGTAGCATCAACTGACTTTTGTATCTGAGGTAAAGTGTACTCGTAGCTAGGTATCTACCGATTACACCCAAGTAAGGAAAATCGCCTGAACGCTGCAGATGTAATTAAGGAATTTTCGGAATGTGTCGACTCTTCTATCTTCCGCGATGATGACAATTTGATAAAGGATCTGTCTTTGTATTTCACGTGTGTGACGATTTCTTTATTAACATTGATGTATCCATAAGAAAATAATTTGTTTCATCTAAATTTATTTCAACAGAATATACAAGCCGATTGACAAAGATGCCTTTCTCGTTGATCTGATGCATATAGGCGTGTAAACGTGGCAGAATCATATGCAATTCCTATGTCAACAACATCACGAAACTTGTTCATGAATAACCAAAAATATAATAATGGAACATCTCCAAAGGTAATTAATGTGGTCTTTGGTAGAATTAGTACTTCTAGCAGCTGATATGAAGCTGTCAACCATGTTGTCCCACTGACAATACTTGCGAGACTAGTTGGACTTGTACGATGTTTCCACGGGTTAGACTCGGCATTTGGCACATTTGCTTATGGCCAACTGTCCAGATACAGAACCAATATACCTGGCTACAATCTTCAGCCTCCATGTCCACCTGTCTCCGCTGCAAAACATGTTCAATCTGTGTATGCTGTAATGCTTCATTATCCTTCAAATATGTCGGCCTTTTTTGTAATGGTACCTTCTTCACTAATTCCTTGGCATATCGATCCAGACATCGAACTACGGGATCCTACCTGGGATGTACTGTCACCATGTAACACATTATCTTGCAAGTCTCTGGTAGCACCCACATCAACCTTCTTATCATCAAGCTGACGATGAGGACGCAATTAGCATGAGCCTTACACAGGGCTCGCAATGCAGATTCTAAATATTCGATAATGTTGTGTATTTCTGCCATAGCAACATGACAACTAATTACCTCAGTAAAATGTTTAAGTCATCTGGTAACTCGAAAAGCATAGCCAAATCTGGAGAGGTATAACTCCATGGCTTTGGCTTCGACGTGGACATCAGCAAGGGCCATAGCTGATGTACTACTCATAACAATAATTATAATGCCAAAACAGTTATAAGACAAACGAACAGCATGACCAATAATACGTAAGAGTATGCACAAAATTAGCCAAGGATGATCAAAACCAAAAATACACCGATTAAGCCTACTAATACAGTGCTAACACATTGTTAATACACTAAAACTATTACAAAAGCAGATGTTGACAGAATAGTAAATATACCGCAACCAACATATAGTTATGGCTCGAACAAACACATGTTACATTTTGTAATGTCAACAACTTAAATAAGTAAGGCTTAACATAAATGATAACATTTTCAATTAGTAAATTTTCAATTTCTAGTTGAAACAAAATTAGTTCCACAATGCCGTTTATATGCGAAACATCTCACAACGTTGTTGTCAATGAACTCTTTTAAAAGCAAAGATTGAAGAGACATAAATGGTAACAGGATCTTCATGTATAATATCAATTGAAGCCCCACGAATCAGAAGTTGCATGTGAAGCACTAAGCACGAAATTAAGCTTATCAAACATAATCAATTGCTGCATCACAGCGCATAAACCATCAAGGGATGCATGCGCCAAGCTTCCCTATATTTTTAACTACAGCTAATTGCCTTGGGTGTGTGTATGTGTTTAAACCAGTCCTTAATGTACCATCAGACGAATCAAGTACATTCATCATTTGCTCAATCAGCGAATTTTTTTCCAATTCCATATAGCATACACGAAACTCTGTGAAAGCACTAAAGCTTAAATACAGCACTTTAGAAAGCAATAATTCGAACATATATTAGCCCAAATAAACATATTACTGCCCATGAATGTGAATTATCATAACCTTTAACAAGAAATTACTTAATAAAGAAAGGGGTAAACATGATACGAGGTTTAAGAACTATTCATTAACTCAAATGCACTAATTGCATACCCCCCCCCCTTCGGCAACAACGGTTTCAAACTTCACAGAATAATTTATGAGGTGTAATCGTCAATTCAAGTTTGATCTGGGCTTCAGTACCACCCCTTTCAAATGGTCACAGTAGTAATTCTAATAAATCACAACGGGCACCTACCATATCATAACATAAGATATATTCAATCTGAGGTTTCCTATGACAAGCCCCTACACATGTATGTATAATTACAAGAAAAGAATAATTTGAAGACATGAAAAATCTTATAAGTGCTACAGGCAATGAAAGTTTCTTTACCAAATTATATTCCATAGCTATTTTCTTATTTATTTATATATATATATATATATATATATATATATATATATATATATATATATATATATATATATATATATACACAATATTTCTCAGTATTTCAAATGTATGAAACAGGATCCTGTACCGTGATCCGAAACGAGTGCGCATCATCAATCAATGCTTCCTACGTGACCACTTCAAGTTGTATTAATATTTTTGTATATATCAACTACCATGTGATGAGGTCAAACACAATTTGTAGCTTTCACTAATAAATATTTTCAGAGTTACACCACTTTGAAGTGCCAAGAGGTACCTCTAATTATACCGCTTTTGAAATCCATCTTAACTATTAGCCATGTTTGAATCGTGATAACTTTTTAAATAATTGACACAGAGACATGAAACTTTTAGAATTGAAAGCTGTATCAAAGCTCTCTCCTAGCGATATATAGCTAAGGTATAAATCTGTGGATTGTAGGTTAACCCAAATTATGGATTGCATTAAGTTCAAATCTTTTTTCTACCAACTTTGCATGTCAATATCTTCAGAACCATGATACCAATATTCAAACTATACAATTTCAATCTTTGTACTCTGGAGTAACCATAAAATGGATGACAATCATACACATATAACCTGTTTTCAGAATTTAACCACAGAGATCTAAAAAAAATTATGTTTTGTCTTTTTGCGTGGAATCATATCACCATGAGTGATAAGTGATAGGTTAAAACAAATTGTGCCATGTGACAAAGCTCAGTTTCGTTTCTACAATTTGATGCCGGATTCAGGTTCTAGCTTTTATCATCTTCAAATAATTTATTTTAGTGTTCAAACAGTGACGTAGAATATTTTAGTGAAATTCAACATTTTAATCTCTTTTAGCATGTTAAAATTAAAGCGTTTAAAGAACAGTTCACAAAACTCTTAAGATAATTGAATTTATTTCGTTTTAGAGTCACGTCATGCTAGTTTACAATTCAGTCAATATCAGGTGAACGCAGTCCAGGGTAACAGGTTCAAACCGATATCGATTATTAGCGAGAAAACTATAACGTTATCAGATCGTTATTCTTCAATAAAACAGGAAGTAAACAACCCTTATATGCTAATTAGTGAAATGGGTCGATTTTATGCAAGCGAAAATTATCAGTGATTAAAAGCTAATGGGTACACAACGATTACGATGATATCGACCGTATTGCATGAGACTCGTTGTAAAAAGGGTCGGCCAATATTAAAATTGAAATTAAGCCCCCTTGCATAAAGGTTAATCAGTTATTATTTGTTTATCATACCTATCATTACCATCATCACGTGATATCGGCATTTAATCCTTGTTACAGCTGTAATTATAATACTTATAGGACTAATTATTTCAGCATCACCAATACCACTACCTGAAACTTTGCTACTAGAATAACTATTAGGTTATCTATCTGTATTTCTGTTTTATTACAGTCTATGGGTGACGGTAAAATATGACACCAAAACTTACCTTTGACTTACAGGTGGTAACGTTTTGTTGGTATATCAGTGTTTGTTTGTTTGTTTGTTTGTTTGTTTGTTTGTTTGTTTGTTTGTTTGTTTGTTTGTTTGTTTGAGTAAAGAGAGCAGAACGTTGGCAGGAGTTGATGATCAAGATAAGTAGTTAATTATGCATTCACGTATATTATTCATCCCGTATCTCTCACATAAACCTTGTCCCATCATGGATATTTATTCCAGACAATCACAAGGAGAAAAGAAAAGACTTTCTTCCGTAATATATGATATAACAAATTTGTACAATGAATGTGAATACTCTTACATACTCTTACATACTCTGCATTTATGATTGAATAATATTCAATCAGATAGGTTTTGCAATAATTAATATAATAATTTGTTATTGTTCATTCGGAATGGAATAATCAATAATACAATGTCTTCTACTAACACTACTCTCTCTACTTAATACCTACTGATGAAGATATCAATGTAGACCACAATCACATTAAGACACAAATGGATGTTTTGTAGCAACTTGAAGCTTGATAGTTCAAAGTTGCATATTTCGATAGTAAACCGGCTATCGCAAACTTTTGGGATAACAGACAGCGGCAAATGGCGTGTATTCTTCGAGCAAACGAGTATTCATAGATTATTTAAGTCTATAATAATATTAATAATTACAAAACTTCTAATTAACATCATCATCCTCGTCACCATTATCATCATCATTATAACAAACGAGCCTCAACATACCACAAACTGTTAATGGTATAGAAGTCAAAACTGTAAACACGGGCTTAGTTTAGTTAGAGAATCTCAGTATATTCAGAATACGTTTTGAAAATAAGGCTAGGTCAAAGATATCAATTAAATTGATGCCTTTAGTATCGAGCCTACATTGGGTACCAGTTTTGGAAAATGGATTATTGTCGGTGAGAATAAAGTCACTATTGAATATTCCATTACGATTGGACACTGAAGATTAACTGCACTAATTATTGCATAAACTATACGATTGAATATTATTCGATCAGTAATTATATTGAGAAATTAGTCAATATACAGTTGTTATGATTGAGATTGACAAGATGTAAAAGTATTCACATTCATTGTAATTTGTCTTTTCATGTCATATATTATACGAGAAGGTTGCTACTTTTCTCCTTGGAATTATCTGGAATAAATGTCCATGATGGGATGAGTAACATGCATGAATGAATAATTAACTACTTATAATGATAATTAACCCCTATCGACGTTCTGCTCACTTTACTCAAAGTTTCAGAACTTATCTTTCAAACAAAGAAACAAACAAATACCCCATATTATTGATGAATTGGTTCAAGTAATTAATACTTGATACGAAGATAATACACTAACACCATCTCAATGATTAGGAATAATATCATTACTGTACAAAAATAAACAACAATTACAATAACTATAAGATTATCTCAAAAGTACTAACCAGAAGGTAATTAACAAAGTAATATGCTAAATACTATTACGTGCCGTTCAATTCAGGATAACATTCACCCATTACGTAATTTAGATCAAAATAAAACCTTTGACAGGGTTTCACGTGAATATTTTATTTCAAATATTAAAAGCTTTCGGATTCGGCACAAATTTCATTAGATAGTTGAAAGTAATCTGTACCTCGAGTTAATCCAGAGTACAGGTAAATGTGTACCATACCTATTGTTTCTTCACCAACCAGCCGAGCTGTCAGACAAGGGTGTTGCCCTTCTCCATTATTATATGCCTTCCGTATCGAAGCTTTGCAATCAAAACGTTTGCAAATATTTATATTCAAGGCTTTAATTTACCTGCAATACGACATGAAACCCACATCATCCAATATGTGGAGGATTTTACATTAGTCTTAATTCAGTTTGATTCAGCCAAATATATTTTCTTTTTGTGTGAACTGTACGGAATGCCGAGGGGAGCATAAATAAACAATGGAAAATCTCACGATATATGGCTATGTCCTGTAGTGGCAAAATATCAACCTGATCCAATCCAGTATTCTTCCGAAACATAATATGCTATGACTTTACTCTCGGAATAGGCAAGTATTAAGAACAAAATTGCAACACATATTTGTAAATGTTTTGTAAATCAGTACTTAACGTTAAAATGAGAACTCTTACCTTAATCAATAACCCAGTAATACTTCAAGTTTATGATTGCTTCAAAGTCTGGTATACCTTTATTGCTTTCTCCCTCTCCGAATTACATAAAAGAAAATCAACCAGATACACGTATACAGAGAAATCTAAACCTATCGTGTCGCAAAATCGCACTAAAAAAGAACTGACACTGATTGACTTTCAGAAAATGATTCAACCTTACCATATCAAACACATATTATAATTCCTAACCGGTGATGTTTTCAAGAGGCATTGTCAAGAAGCAAAACGAAATTTATTTTCATGCATCTTTGGGTAATATACACATGAAAATGAATCGTCCCAATGCGAGAAGTTAAAGCTGGCAAATTATATGAAAATGTCCTCCGATAAATCAAAGATTACACATATTTTCTCTCGTTCCCCCTTCAGCCCGTGTACAGCAAGACGTCGGAGATGTCATCGTTATCTAGTCATTAATGACTGCCATAGCTGATTCTGAAGTCGTTACAAGTTATCATAACTATCATATGCATAGTAGAGGATCATAGTTGCCTGATATCTGGGGGGGGGGGGTGGGGCGGGGGACTTCAGCCAACATCTTGACACTGATCCTTATTAAGACTCGTCTGTATGATTCAATTTATGACTAAGGTGCAGTATATCTTAGACTAGTTTTCGTTGTAAATTGACATTCCTTTTATTTCATTATTATTTTATATTCAACCAGTAATTGACGTAAGTGTCTTGTGACTGGTTGTGTTACTCAATATGCCGATCATAACGTTGTCTCACAAGCCAAACCCGGCGGAGTTATTTCCTCTAACAATTTGTTTGTAACGAAATAGTTTCTTTTACTGCCTATGCAAATGAAGCTGGAAAGTCTGATTACAACGATATTGATGAGATAGTGCCATCCACGACTCCAAATTTGATTCCTGCAGGATGTTTTGATGAATAAGTCTTAAGAAATTAAAAGCGTTATGATTGTAAGCATCGTGAATATAATGTATATCTATTGCCAGAGTGAAATATTTTCTGAATAAAAAGTACGGTAATAAAACAACTTGTCATAAAAGTAATTATCCTAAGTTTATTTTAATATTAATTACAAGCCTACAGAGTAATCAACTGCGAAATTTGTACCGATCTTTCGGATTAGGGATATGTAATTTGAGAGATGTTAAAAGTTTGGTGAATAAACATACGATCGTATTATTACTGTGCTGCTTTAAAAAAAAAAGTTAATTATAAGTGTGGATGTTATAAGACTGTTCCTTCGAAAATCCTAACTAGTCCTGTCAACATAAATAAATAGAGAACAATTAAAATTGGGGTTTTCTTTATGTTAAGATTAATTTAGAACAACTGTCAATGGTTGATAGAATCAAAGATTTCCAGCTAAATTCAATCAGCATTTGTCCACAAACATATCATGATCAAGATGGTTTTTGATTTTTCCATATAGCGGTGGATCAAGACTCAGGACCCTTCCCCCAGGAAGGTAATAGGTAATCAAATGACACGTACTGGATCAGTTATGTCTAATAATAGTAAATAATAATAATAATAATGCATATTTAATAAAATATCCTTTCCAGTAGGAGCCTCTCATCTATAATTTACAGTGCTACTTCAAATAATATGTCCCACTATAAGATATTTGAATCATAAAGTATTATTTATCGAAGAAAGCAACCGTCAACTGGTAAGTTTGCAGAACACATTTAAAGGTTTTAAGAGACAACATATTTTTAATATTTACCGGCAACATGTTACACAGAGTGGAAGATGCAACAATGTAAAGCACAGGTAATTATGTTACTTATAATTTCGTAATGCATATTGATTAATTTATAAAATTGTATATCAAACTTTGTGTTAAGCAGATGATACTGCACATTTTTATTAAATATATTATTATTATTATTATTATTATTATTATTATTATTATTATTATTATTATTATTACTATTATTCATTTATTTATTATTGCTCGAACCCTATATCGCCTAGTAAGAAATTTGACTGTATATCATTAATTTGCTGAAGCATATAATATTTCGTTTAATTCATTCAAACGTTAAAGCAAACTGCAGTATGACCCCACTATGGTGATTAATGCAAAATCGCATATCACGCGATAAAACCTTGGACCTTAATTCATTTCGATTTCCTCACCTATTATATTCGGTGCGGATCAAAAAGTAAAACAGTGAGTATTTTTGCTTTTTTAATGTTATTTTATAGCGAATGATTTATTCCCTTTGAAATTAGCGCAAAGGGAAACGATAATGTGTTCCATTCGAAATTCAATTTCGATCGAAAGATGACAAAGAGCCGATACGATAGTGAAGATGAAAATAAATGGCAGCAATCGTCAGTCCTGGAAGTGCATCATTCATTATTAGATTGTAATTTTGATGGTATAGAAAGGTCGTGTTTTCTGAGGCCAACGCTATTGACAAAGTGTTTCTGTGACTACTCCTGTGTCTGTATGTCCAAACTTCGAGCCCCCAAATCAAACACCGACATATTATCTGTCGGCGAGATCCTTACTAAGCTGAATCAGTCCTTGGATAAGTGGCTGAATCAACTTAAAAATGACATGACATGATGAAGGAGATCAAATCTCTCTATGAGACAATCATCAAACAACTCCAAGCAAACGTTTCTGAACTTGAAGTTTCAAATAGGAAATTCAAAGGTGATGTCAATGATCTTCGTGAAGGACTAAAGGAAGTGAAACGCTATTCTGTCGAGTCAGAGCATTGGAGCAGGAGGAAAATCATCCGCATTTATGGTCTGAAAAGGATTCCGAAAGCTGTGGTGAGCTGATAACCAGATTCATTGAGACAAAACTCTCAAAGAAACTCCCCCCTGAAGATATTACTGTCGCCCACAGATTAGGCAGTACTAACAGTCCAAGGCCAATTCTAGTCCATTTTCCTACAGCTGATCTATATATGAAGGTGCTGGGTAGACGAAAGATCCTGAAAGGTAGTGGTGTACCATTCGTTGAGAAAATGGGTAAATAATTATATATAACATTGAATCACTTGAAGTAGCATGACGATGTAAAACAAGCATGGTCATGGAACGTCAAGTTATTTTTTAAACATAAAACAGGAGAAAGAATGTTTATTAGACGGGCGGAGCCTCTGGATGAAGCGCTCAAAAGAAACAAACAACGTTCTTCATTCCATTCGACAACTCCTAGATGATACTGAATAGCTTCATGCTATTTTTCCAGTTGTATTTAACACGGACCGATAGATTTGTAACGTAGCATATGGAATTTATTTTTTAATATTGCATTTTATGTGACACAACTCCATACAATTGTAGGCATTTAATTTTATTACAAAGCTTTGCTTTATTCATGTATTTTTAAAGTTGGCATACACTGACTTATTTAAATTATTTCCATTAAATGAATATCACATGCCTGCTATTAATTAAAAATATTAGAATAACTGTTATTCTGTCCTTAGGTTCTATTTGTATCAAACTTGGTATAACCAATGTCAAGACAAGCAGTTACCATTAGTCTGGCCTAATAGTTGCGCGCACCACTCTATATTAACCAATTTGGAAATAATCCTTTCTCTAGAGCCTTTGTTTACTTTGCGCTCGTACAAGCAATCACATCAGACAGTGTATTATAAGCAGCAAGTAGTCGCATGTGATATTTTTTATTATATAGTATTATATTGATTTTATCTGGTTTGTTTTGAATTACTGTATGTGCTTGACGGGTGTAAACATGAACAAAGTACCTATTAGTGAGGGCGTGTACTTGGTAAACATGACAGGCACTGGATGGTTATGGAACAACTATAATGGCCAGTCAATTCGAAATAAATAAAATATTGAAAAATGCCAGCCTGGTTCTGAAAAATATTATACGTGATGTCATCTATCCTTCCGATGACGATACTTTTTATGCAGATGGTTTCAACCTATTATGAACTCGATTAACTGATATCCTACAAGGGTCACGTCCACTGCATGATAACCATAGTGCTATACACATACATATGTGGAGCCTACATGAAAAGATTTATTAATCTTAAAGTGTTTCTTGCAAAATTAGAGGAGATCGAACTCAATATGTACAAGATAAAGGTATATATTCTGATAATCAGTGTATCACATGAGTGGTACCACAAGCGTCCGTTTTGGGACCCCTACTTTTCATAATTTACACAAATTTGCCACTTTAGCTTACATATACTAAAGCCATACTGTTTGCTGATGATAAGACACTGTATGCATCTTCAAACCAATCCGATGAACTTTATCACAAAATTAATAATGAATTGGATTGCCTACTTGATTGGTTCTAGACTAATATATTGTCAATAAATCTATTACATGTTTTCCTGCATATGACTGATCATGCTACCAATGGCTTTACTGTTTCTATTGGTACTGATAAGATTCAACGAAAAGTTGTTGTTACGTTTTGGGGAATTTATATTGACAACAAACTAAAGTATAAAAAGTGTAAAGTGTAAAACGTCTTAGAGCAATTAAAGGTGAATAAGGAGCTCTGTAAAATACTATTATTAAATATCATGGAAGGAGCACATTAACCAGATAATTCAAAAATATCTAAGGCACTTTCTATCCTGTGCACTGTTAAACGAATTATATCTTGCCACCATTTGAAGATATTATAGAGTACTTTAGTTCAACCTCATATACTCTACGGTATACCTTTTTGGAGATATACTTACCAATCATATTTAAAGAAAACTTTAGTGCTTCAAAAAGAAGGCTTGTATGGCTTATAAACAAAAGTGAGTACAATGCTGATACAGCCAAACTTTTCAATACATGTAACATGTTGACGTGAAAGTTAGTGTATGAATAAAAAACGACCAAATTCGTGTTTGACTGAGTGCACCAAATATTACCAAAACCTTTAATGGAGCACTTCACACTAAACATTGTATATCACGATCACAATACACAACAAAGTCAAATACCTCATGTAAACAAGCGCCGCACTTTTCCTTCTTCTAATTCAATTTTACATCAAGGCATATGGGAAAATCTACACCCTAAAGTAAAAAACATAGCCACCAAATAACGATTTGTTCATAGTGTGAAATGTTTGTACATTTATAATCTGTATCTTTTCCGTATGTGTTCCTTATATTGACAGATTGTTTGTCTCCCTAATAGGTCATTGTGTCTATGATACAGTTATATGTCATGCATTCGTATTTTTCCTCGCACCTCTATTAGTTACCACCTAGCCCAATATCAGTTATATAGCTAGTATTTTATATCGAATAATGTATGCTATTGCCGTGGGTTCTCAACCTATTAGGTTATTGATATTACTTCTCTTTATATGGTATCATGAAAACATACTGCAATACAAATGTATATTACGTACAGTATATATAGAGGAATAAAAGCACTATATCAGACCGGAAACGGCTATTTTGGGGTTGGTCACAATCGCGCGAAGGCCCGTTCATACGGAGGAGGCAGCAGGATGTCGGTATCCGATTGTGGATAGGTACATTGAATACAAAAACCATTCGGATCGTTCAGACAAAGTGTGGCTAAATTGCCGTGAGCTGCTGAGTAGCATTACAACGACAATGAACCATTATGTTAATACGTTGCATTAATTATGATCATGTAGATCAATAATAAATAATGTTATTCTAGTCATTTTTAGAACTATGTTCCATATATGCAGCATGAAATCAAATAAGACTGAAAACTAAACCAAATAAATACGGAAGCAATAACAATTTTGGTTGTGCATAACAAAATCTTAAAAAGCAGAAGAGTAGGGAATGGAGTTTCATGGAATTTGTTTACATTCCAAGGAAAGCCAAACAAAATGATGAGATGTATGGAACACAATTTTGGAATTGTTGAGTTTTTGTAATGAATGCTAAAAACAAAACTAAAGAAATACAGAAAAATAGTATCAGCTTCTAACTTATGGCAATCGTTCAAAATTTGGTAAACAGAACATACAACATACAAAGCCACCACAGATATACTTAACAATATATCTACTGACAACTATCTCTCTCCTCTCTCTCTCTCTCTCTCTCTATTTCTTAATATATATAATATATATTTATATATATATATAATATATATATATATATATATATATATATATATATATATATATATAGGTATAAATATATATAGTAATCCAGGAAAAGGTTTGTTGGATACACCAGAAAGCCCATACTGCAAGGACACAAACAACAGTTTTTACAGTGATATGTTGTTTCACGGATTCCTTAACTATGGTCGCCTGTGCCTTAGCTGGATTACTCGCTTGGGAATGCTATGTTACTTTGACCACCGTATGGATCGGTACCTACAAGTAAAATGCAAAGCACAAATATAAAATAACTTTATTGTATGTTCTTAAAGGAGAACTTTGCTCTATCTTCATATCAATAAATTACGTTTTTATTTACACTATACTGTCAATCATTAAACAAAAGCTATTATCAACACGTTTATGTTTAAAAACCGCTGCGTTCTAATATAGTTTTCATGCAATGAAGACGGTCTGATTTTCTGCGGCAACTCAGCATCGAAATCGGCGTCATTTATTTTCTCGACCTTGACCTTGCCTTGTGACGTCACCAGTGCTAGCTCTGTGAATCATCTCGTATAAACTTGTATGTTTTAAGCAGCAGAAAAACCATAAAAATGCCGACTTGTTCCGCACCTAAATGGATGCTCTTTTTTCACGCAACCATGTGATAATAAATTTAAATTTGATGCCTGGTTGAAGAAACTAAACTTATTTCATCCCCCTGCGAGACAAACTCGGATATGTCAATGTCATTTAAAGCCTGAGTTTTTCACATTTTGTTATGGTTACATAGATGGTCATCTTTGTACAGGATTAAACAAATAAGACTAGATCCATGTAGTTGGTGACTCGTTTAGCTAACGTTGATACATCTGTATTTGCCATATTAATTCCCTTAAAATATGTTTTCTTCAAAGAAAAAATAATTCCTAATGTTTGTATCACATAATGTTTTCACTTTAGTTATAATTATTGACATAAAATCACTTGGTGCCTAATGTGAAATGTAACATGGAGTATTTAATTATATGCCAACCAATTTAGCAAGCTACATCTGAATTAAGTTCATTATTTTGAGCTACAAAATAACCTTTAGCTAACATATACTTCCTTCTTGAATCTTAATTGGGTTAAAAGCATAAACGTGTAACATGAACATGTTCATTTCACAAGTTAGTGAAATGTGTCTATTTCAAATAGGAAATTGTCTAATCCAATGTCATGAAAATTGGGGTGGGGTGGATTATGGATAATGTATAAATATACAAGAAAATATTGCTTTGTTTTGTGCAACTTGCCTGAACCAGTAAGTTATTTTTAATGTATTAATTACCCATAATCAACCCCCTAATATTCATGAATGAAATACCTATTAACACATTTTTACTCCTTTATTGAATGTAATTAGACAATTACATATGTATGAGATTGATGCAGTTTAACCCATCTTCATTGCTGTGTTTTCAACATCCATGTCATTTTATGGTTTTATTCATGGACCAAATTAGTTGTAATTTTGATTGAACATTGAAGTGGAATTATTTGAATTGCACTGAAATATACATATTAATCTTGTAATTTGTGAAAAACTAATAACTATAGAAGTTGAATGTTTTCTCAAAATGACTTCGCTGAGTTCTACGTAGATGTTCATTTTTTGTATAAACCATATCTCCTATTGATATTACCTGTCTCAATAAAATGTGTTGCATGTGTATAATATCATTGACATGATAGATCTATGTATCAAATATTGTAATAAGAACAGAATTAAGTCATTTCATATATATCAGGTGTGCATTATGAAGTGCCACGAAATCAGAATAAGTATAAATATTTGAAATGTGAAAGTACTGAATATATAATATCTCAACTGTAAAATATTAATAGTTCATTTATCAGACTAAATAATTTATGATATCCCTCATATACACCATCTTCTTGTGGTATGTGTTTCATATTGATTTTTCAACCCATGATGGTATAGTAATTCTATTTTGGGGCAAAGTTTTCCATAAACTCATTAAGTAAACTGCCTGTATTGTATCATCTGTAAATAATCAAACACGAATAAAGTTTTCTTCGGTGATGTGAATTGTGTCTTGGTTATTTAAATTCCAGAGTAGATTTAAAGTCCAGAATAGATCTACAAATACATTGTCTGAAGTAACAAGATCTCAGCTACATGTATATGTTTGATCATTCACAACAAAATATACATCCTATAGCTGTAGGCTTTGAAACGCATTGCTCGCACTAACACCATTCTGAAATGACAGCTGACAGCTCCAAATAGATGTTGATTGTTCTCGGTATTTATGAACACTGTTTCTGTGTCACTCTTAGTACTTTCAGTAATTGAAAATTCAGAATTATAATATACTGGATCAAAATCATAAATTGGAATATTTGAGACTATGACCGGGTAATTATGACAATATACACAGTAATCCAAAACAAGAATCCGGTATGTTCCGGTAGTCGGTATGTTAAGTACTGGTGACGTATCGCTCGCTGATTGGCTGACAAATCCTGGAGCTGGAGATGATTAATGGCATCAAATAATACTCATAAATCTCATGGAAATTTACTATAAAATATGCTTTCTCGATGCTAAATGCAAACCAAGGCCAGTAGTAATCGGTAGAGAAACCCATGCACGTTAAAACAGTCAGTATACATTGGTCATAGCCAAACCTGTGCAAAATGCATGGTCTAGCAGTAGCGTGTTGAACCAGAGATCACTACCACCCGTTTTCGAATCTCAGCATGGACATATTTGAAAATGGTTTCGTCTTTGACTTCGCCTCATTATCTTTGGAGGTCACTCGGCCCATTTATCCTACCATGTGCACAAAGGTGGCAGTAAAACATCAATCGTCATCATCACTGCTATTATATTGCAACTTTTCCTTAGATCCATTATGTTTACAGATAATGATTGTTTCGGATTCTATCCTAAACGTTCAATACGATTTAAACATGCCAATTCTCAAAGAAAACAACAGGTTAGGCAGGCCCATTTGTGTCACACAATCGGAATAATAGTAAAGCAACTCATTTACCAACGTGTGACCACGATTACACCACTTCATTTTGCACCTGTATGCTTATATTTGAAAGGTTAAAATCAACAAACCAAATGGTGAATCCCTTTATACAAATTAATTTAGATACCTGTATTCAGTAATATTGGCGTGAGAAACTTTCATTGACATCTAAGGAAAGGTTTTGTTTTACCTAAATATTTTAGAACATGATGTGTAGAATATTATATGGGAATTACCGGGCTAAATTGAATGATGTATTTCCCAATAAGCTACTTATGTAATGTTATATCTTGAAATAAAGTGGAACAAAATGCAGTAAATGGGTATTATTCTGGTGATCTTGTGATACTAAAAGAAAATATTAATTGAAAAAGTGCAAATTTGGGCCATTTTCGTCCCTTTTTATGGCAATTTGCTGCTCGCGAGTCTCTTCACGTCGCATTATATATGTTTAGTTTTAGACGGGCGATTTGCTTGATATTTGTGTCTTTTTTCCCACTTGTATAGAGGTAAAATACAGTGAAAGGATAGCTATTACGAAGAGTCATAAATAGAAAGGTAAGATAGACCTTAAACAATTTGTTTACATAAAATATTCACTTTCCATAAAACATACATATATCCATATACTGAAACAAGGAACACGAATCGACTCAGAACATCATTAATCGTTCATTCTCACCATATTAGAGATAGTAAATACAGGAAGATCCATTACAACAGCCCTTTATATCTGATTGTGTACTTGATGGTGTAATTGTGCCCTTCTGAACACACTTTCACACTACTATTGGTCTTTGTTGTTATTTCCCTGATCCTCAAATTAGATTTATGAAGGTTACCGAATAATCAGCAATGTTTGTAGTGACTCAATCTCTGTTTAATCAAAACTGCCATCTAAGATCTACTCACGCGAAAGCAATGATTACCTACATATGTATCGTATGGCTTTAATAAGTGCATTCTGTTAAATCTATAATCAATATTTATTTTACAACTGTTCGTTTTATCATCATCTGTCATCAACAATTTATATATGATAATTACAGGATCAGAAAAGATTAAAGGGATCAGACCTGAGTTTAAGACGTATATGAAGGTCAATAGGCAAAATGTTAGGTGAGCAATTAAAGAAGAGGCTAAAGACAAAAGGGACAAATTCCAGGTGTGTGTGTCTGTGTGCGTGTGTGTTAGAATACATATATAGTTGCACTGGCTCAGAAGTATCAATATTTAAACATCCTCTAAGACCTATACTTCAATATACATAAATAAACATGTACATACATTAATATAAATATAAAATATTTTACATCTCCATATATCAATACAATCTTAGACCTATTCATGTGTATTGGCTACTCATCAGCCTGTGAGACCCAGCTAATCCGCTTTTCATACGTGACAAATATCTCACACCCACAGGAAAGCGGCTGCATGCAGGCTACGTACCAAATCAGAAGCCCGTTCAAAACATACCATTTGATACCACAGCTCGCAACAAACAACACGTGCGTGTGGTTCAATTGTGAGTTACTACATACACAAGATAGCTACTTTGACGCCATAGTTAACTTCAGTTGTAATTTAATGTGGTTCAAAAGAAACCTATACATAGAATATTTCGACTCCACAGATGCTCACCTCTGTATAAGACCCTGTTTCACACATTCAGAATATTGAGAGGAATATTCTAATCCGAATGAATATATCAATAATACTTCATGCGAAGATAGCATCATCTCATCGAATAATACAATATAAACATATTTTAGGGTAATCTTGTAGACTATGATAGTAAGTATACATTGGTCTATAATATTTAGTACAATTTGCAGATTCCCTTACCCCGATCATTTCAACACGATCTGCTCGATTTTAGGTCACATCACATTTCGAAAGGAAAGGTGGTCTTGTTAGCTTGGTTCCTATGAATTCGTGATAGTGTTGGTATATCTTGTTAGATATATAAGTACTTTATATAGAGCCTTATTCTACTTGAAATGCTCTAATGCGTTTACATTTAAAACATAATTAAAACATATTCTGAGCTAATATAGCACAAACACATTTTACAAATGGGTGCATATGGTTCTGACAGTAATTAAGAAGACCATTAATCACATACGGTAACTTTGCATGGTTTAGTCTGGCTTCATGACAATGGATTTGCCTATTCCATATCCGCCTTTGTGGGCAAATGACGGAAGTTGTCGTGACATTTGACAATCATTTGTGGGATTAATTGAATGAAACAAAGGATACACAACAAAGTAAAACTGCAGTCATACTCCACTCTCCGGTAATTAATTGATTCCTACAGTCGCTATGTAGCCTGGTCGTTGGTGTAAGCTTGAAGTAAAGCTTTAAAAATGACTGTGTGTGTGTGTGTGTGTGTGTGTTTGTTACTTCCTTTTAAAGTAAAATTGCTTCAACTTCCTATTGTTCGTGGCACGCTGTTTTAATTCTGGCAATAACACTGGTCCTGTGATTCGAATAAGTGCAATCGTTCTGGCCTTAGTTCATTTCTGAGAGAGGTGATAACAGACTACAATGATTAGGGAATATAATATGGTACAGAGAAATTGGCGAACGAGTAATGTATTTAGACAGCATAGGGTGTAGACTCTTGTACCTGTTCTACACATATAACTGTGCGTGAGTCCATAGTATGTGTATGTGAATAGATAAGCATATTTTACTGTTAGTGACAAAGAGTATGGTCTCCACTAGAACAGCATGACACTATTTGCTGTAATATATTCATTACACACTTTCTTTTCTACATATTCCCAGATTTAAATAATAACGATGTGGGTTAAGCATCATAACTAAATTATTAGTAAATTTGTTTTGATTGCATTCAGACCGAACTAGCTGAAACATATTTACAATTATTAATTTATTAAGGATTATTTACTCTCCTGTTGAAGTGTTTGCCAAGCAGATACTGTTCCTTTTGTTTAAGTCGGCCACTATGCCTATCGATGAAGTAACCAAGGTAACGTTTATGTAAAATGATTTAAAGAAAATTAAATATCAAATATTGTTGTTTCTCCCGGTTGAATCTGCAAAACATACTTGGCTACTATCAGATCGGGCTACTTTTAGAATTCCGGAACGTGTCGGTTATAACACCTAATTTTTGAAACTCGTAATCCATGGTAATAATTAATAATTACAAAACTTCTATTGCGCCAACATCATCGAAAAGAATCGAGCTCAGTGGCGCACCTAGTACAGAGGTTGATCAAACTCATAATCCCGGTACAATGCAAAGTTCATCAACAAATGATTAGATTGACTGGACGCTTAGGAAAGGGAAGCGAGTAAAAAAAGGTGAGTTTTCAAATGGTGACGGAAATAAATGATGATATTTGATGACTTAACACGTTCAGGGAGTGAATTCCACTGCGACAACTGAAAAAGCATGAGTTCTAGCACGAGTTTTAACCCTGGGAACAGACAATAAGTGAAAACGAGGTAAACGAAGCTCTCTGGGTTTGGGTGCTAAATATTGCATGGGAAATAGATATGAAGGTTCTCCAGAAGAAAGAGTTTGATGGGCAACAGTGAAGAGACAGAATGGAAAACAGAGGTCACCGTGTGACAACCCTAGCTAAGCAGTTCTGAACACACTGAAGTTTTAGAATATCCTTAGATGCAATGTTACAAAGAAAAGAGTTCCAGTAATTAAGCCTACTAGTAATGAGTGCTGTAACAATGGCTTTGGCGACTGAAAGAGAAATATAGCGACGAATACGGCGAAGGTCACAAATATGCTAGAAGCAGGAGCGACATGTCAGATGTACATATACTGATAACATCTGTTTTGTTGGCATTGAGACTAAGTTTATTGTTTGTCATCCAGCCAGAGATATCACTGGGACAGTCACCAAGTTGTTTAAGGGAAATAACAGTGTCTCCGGTAGATTAAGATTTGTATACTTAGGTGTCATCTGCATATAAATGATGTTCTAAATTGTAGCTGTGAATAAGAGATCTTAGTGGTTTGGTATACAGAGTAGTGGTCTAAAAACAGAGTCTTTGGGAACACTGCAAAATAAAGGTACGATGTCAGCAGATACATCGATAAATCTGAGAAATATTGTGGTGTAGTTATCCCAATATTGAATGTGGTACCCAATACAGCCATCAGCCCAATATTGTGGCTTTATATTAAATTAAACAATGTGTACAGTAGTACTATGCTTTATCTAACTTATTTTTACGTCAAATATTCCATAACGCCAATTTTCTAGGCTAATTTTAATTCGGCGTATGCCATTTGGTCCGACGTTACGTCACTCATCAACGTTACATACGTGAAAATAAAACGATGCGAATCAAATAAATTAAGAACAAAATATAGAAGAAGCTAAATATAAAATTTAAATACAAACAAAAATTTAAAGAAACAAGAATCGGTTTGTCACATGGTTCTATTGTTTTCTTCTGTATATTAAGAATATTGCTAAATCGTAGTATATGTCGCATCTAGAAAGATTTCCAATTATTATTAAGTTATAAACCACCTTATTTATATCGGGCAACTATTAATGTAGCTGCAATCCTATCATTTCGCATGCGATTAAAGCTACAGGAATAGATGTTCACTTTCATAGCTTTTCATTCTAAATATTAGAGTTTGCACATTTTATTATCACAGAGTGTATTGACATCATAGCTCCTTATACCTTATCACTACGTCCTACATGGTAAGCTATATCGTAATGTTAAATTGTGCCTTTACAATATTCATGTACATCAATATTGTATTGGGTTTTCCTATTTTTCAGTGACAACTCTCTTTTGCTTTACCTTTTTAACTAAATGGTTCCTGTGTGAGGCGCATAAAGTATGCGAAAGCTAAGTATTAACAAAATAACGATGTAAATGTAATATTCGGTAAAATGAATTTGTATAACAGCAGGTGACAATATCAGGTAAAAGGTGTCCGCATAATACGTGCATGAAAGTTGTTGTCTTCTACTCAAAATCCAAAGGAAAGTTAATAATCGTATTCACCTAAACTTCTCTACGTCTTGTAACAGAACCACCGATAATTACATATACGCTGTATCAACTCTACACATAATAAATGAACAAAGTTGCCCGTTACATCCCAACAAACCAATACGGTATAGGAAATATACAAAAAGGAAATATACAAAATACAAACGTACTAGATTATATGATCATCAAAACCGAAATGATTACAGGATATCATAACAAATGTAACAATGTCATCTGTACAAAATATCTTATATCAGACTGAACCCGTTAGCTTGTTTCAGTTTGGCGAAGTCTTCTAAGGATGTGGCTTAAGAATGTGGCTATAATCAATCCTCAATCACCCAATAAAGCATATTTTAACATTATTATGAATTACAAATCCTTATCTAAGAATAAAATTTTCCTGATTATTCATACTTGAAGTATGTAATAAAATAACATTTTCATTGTTATTGTTCGCGGTTAGTTATTACTTCAAGGGTGTTTTTTTTTTGTCAGGAAGAAATTAAAACTCTGAAGATTCCTCTCTTATCTTGATAGAAAGACCAAGTAGGTCTCGCGTTAGTTTAAACGTACAAATGCCATGATATCCTAAAATGGCAAAAACTGGTGTATCATCATCATTTGCAACATGAAAGTTGCATAGATAGATATTATGTATGGCGCCAATCCACATATGATTTTCCGGGTTTTAAGTCCAGCTTGTGCAGAAGGTTTAGGACCTGATCCACCCTCCCACTCAGCTATGAAGGTAACGCTGACAGGCCTACCACCTGACAAGCCTCGAGTTGTGTTGCACCTATTTGTAAACTATCATCTTTGTAGCTAGTTATTCTTACTGTAGTCCAACAGAGGGACAATTTAGAGGGCGGAATTCCTACCTCGGACCTACACAAAATATTATATCACCCACCCAATTTTGTGATATAAGTTGGAAGTTCTCTATGAAATCGATTCACGCTGTCCAGGATATAGAAGAAAACCTGAATTGGCATAGTTTTGCTGTAACCTCCTGTGAGTAGGAGTATCTACAACATTATCCTTATGAAAAATTGATTTAACAGTTAATGAGATAATGCATCCTAGAAAATGGGCGTTATGACAAATAAAATAATATAGTCAGAATTTAGATCGTCCACGCTAGAAAATGCGCGTAATAACACAACCATTCTTCAAGGGGTTCTCGAAGCCACGTCAGATATAGCAACAACAAGAAACGGCAGCGTCCCAAAGGTTCTCCGAGGCGATCTCCATTTGGTAATATACGAAAACCGACTGCCGTCGAAAAGTCCTCCTAATAGGTGAAGAAACAATACTGTTCTCCATGCTCCACTAGACAGAGCAACAAAAAAGAAGAAAACGGCGTCCGAAAATCCCTCCAAGGTCATATGTACAGGTAAAAAAGGGTGTGATCCTTTGGAAATGAAAACGTTTGAGTGTCGGAACAATTTGTCTTAACTATCTTCTATATAGGCAATTAAGAAATGAGTGTATGTATCATGCCACAAAACTGAGGGTAAGGGAATCCAGTTTTAGAAACAAGCCCAAATGGATCGCTGCACCAAGTGGGATCACTCAATACAATCAAAAACAAGTAATTGTACAGGTTCCGAAAAGGATGAGCAAGTTGATATACAATTTGTCGGCATAGAAAACCAGAGATGAATAATCATCTCAATGGCGAATTAATTATCGACTTTTGGCCCATTTCAAACAAACGTTGTAATGCCAGTTCACCATATTGTCATCGTCTATTACCAGGGCAAATCGTTATATCATGACATCCCCTCTGCTGTTGACACAGAAACTGTCGCATTGTTGCTTTTTATTGCATTTCTTCATATTTGGGAGATACTAATACTCAATCTGTTGAAATATTTCTCGTCAGTAATCGTTAAAAACATGCTTGGGATATTCGTCTATCCTTGGATCTTTCTAGCCCCGCGATAAATCTCGGTTTAATGATTCTATTTCAATGCATAGGTGAAGGAACCCATTTTGCGATAATAATCAATTATTAAATTTTATCCTGCGGGTTAGTTTTCATCAAACATTGTGCTCTTTTTTATTCTAGTATTCTGTTATCGCCGTGAACTTTCGCTTTTTGTGTATGATTTGAACAAAATACTGAATTTCTGTATTGTTCATCTACGTGTTAATGTGTAGTACATTTTCATAATTTTATCTACCCGCCAATGTTACAGCAGTTCTGGTATTGTCACCACCTACCGCTTTCAGTACTATTCATATGAAATATTTGCCTATCATAAAGTGATTAGTGTTGAAAAAATAACAGAAATTCGAAAACTAGAAATTCGTACTTGCAAGGAATTGCAAGAAATATTAATGCTATTTCTTTCATTAGATGGTCCTAATTTTTATAATCATGTTATGGCAAGTTACAGCATTGTAAGTATTCGAGCACCTGAAATATTCATGAAAGTAATGACTTATTCTAAAACATCAACTATACACTAGAATACGATCGCTTTATATCTTTAAATAACGATTAAGATAGAATGTTCTTGATGTTATCGTAGCTTATTATACATGATAACAATTATGATGAATCCGTGCATAGAGATTAAATGGATTTACAAGCTGTGGGCCAAGATGTACTGCTTCATGCCCACTATATGATATGTGACAAGTCTTCACAAACCGCTAAAGACAATATACCTGCCACCGTATTTATAATCAATCAATTATTTTCGCATTGTGTGTACCCTATGATGTAACCTAATGCAGTCATTTAGTCGCAGAATAATGTATCGGTTTGTCATCGACTTCCGAGGTGTCATTCTGATCGGTCATCCGGACATCGACTAAGTGAAAATGAGCACAGTTTCTACTGTTTATCGTAGATCCAATAAAGAACACATCTTTCACTTGCTCTACTATGTACATAACGTCCTAACTAGAACATACAACAGGTAAAGCTGTTTAAACATTGATTTCCATTTGCTGGCCAGTTGATTGGAGCGCATTTCTAGCCACGCCTGCGACACAATTTATTTCTCACCAGTCTGCGACTAGTTCTACCCAATTAATGCCTTCGTCACAAACGTCCTCTCTTGCCTTTTCATGTACGTTCGTAGTTGTTGATTGTCCTCCTTGTACTCTTTCTTTTGCTGTTTGATACTTCAATTCACAAGCTACTAGCCCGTTTTAGTTGTTCGTCATTTGTGTTGCTGACAGGTTATGTTTGGTTTGATTAGATCGAAATGTCATTCAGAAAGGGAAGATTCGTGAACTTTTATGTTTGTTATTCCACGCAATATTGGAACTCTGATTTGTCTATAAACGTAGTTGCTTAAATCATATTTTTATGACTATTTATTTAGACAAGTCTTGTCATCCAAATGTCCACCTCTTACTTTTCTATATATTGCAGGTTAGAAAGTAACCTTCAGTTGGGATTTAAGTGTAATATATTTATGATTTTCATTATTGGCGAATCTAGGAAAAATTGGAAAGTTTGTCTGGTTTTACCCCTGTTCAATTCCTCCGAAAGTACAGTTGGAAGACATTATTTTGAAGCATTCGTAATTATTCTCCATATTATGGCTTCTATCTTTTTGCCATTTATAACATATACACATGAAAACTATATGCTGCAAACTGTTTTGTTTTTAAGTAATAAAACTAGATTCTTTCCGGAAAACCTATCAAAGCGTAACACAGAACATTGTTGGCACAATTATGTATTGGAAGTAAGAATTTACAAATATTGCCTGTTACTTTTAGAAAATATATTTGAAATAATGAACTTGGTATCAGTAATAATGACACAAGTAAATGCAATAATGTTATTTATGTGTGGCTAATTCATTGGTATTACCCAAGTCTAGGTTTTGTACAGACTAAACGCATTGTGTTTTCTAATCAGCAAATTCCTGTTATAAATAAACAAGCTGGGGGATGTTGCTCAGGCAACTACCAACTTAAATTAGCTCATTTGATTTAGTTTGAAGTTAGTTTCTGAAATGGTTCACAGAATATGCGTAGGCGTAGACGTAACCGCACCTTCAGCTCAATTTTATTGAAGGTAATCTAACCCAAGCAAAAACTAGTAATTTCATACAGAGTGAAGGCTATCCTGAAACGAATCAGCATATATGCGAACATGGACATATCTTGCGAACAGCTGCTGGCATTTAAAGACCAGAAAAATTAGTTAATGCTAATTTCACAACTTAATGCAGTTATTAAATTAAATTATATTATATAAATAGTGTAATTAAGTATCGGCTATCCATTTGCACGTAGTCCTAGAGCTTGTCACAACCGTTCTGAACAGTTGACAGACAAAATGTCAGATTCCGACGAACGTTTTGACATTCCCAGGTATAGCAAGACCTACAGCTTTGAACCACTAGCAAAGAAAGGTCACGGACAGTATTAATTGTGGAGAATTAGCTGCAACAAGTGCATACGTGGACCCAGAGCAGCCACCTGTGCCGCCGACACCCGGACCTGGTCCGAAACAAGAGCTGGATTGGTGTGTATTTGTTTGTGTTGGCATAAGTTTAATCGATAATAAGTCAACACACTGGTCCTAAATGCGAGTATTTCCCTCCTTCTATCGCATAACTTCATTTAAAATAAATTGATATTTGTCTGCATACGGAAGCCCGGTGGTTGCATAGGGCTCTCCCATATGTGGCCTACAATAGACCATACATGGATGTGCCGTCCTCGGTGTGTCTTTTTAGCCATTTGTTTTGTAATTTCGTTTTTGTTGTTGTTTCGGGCCGGGTTTTGACGGCACTTACACGTCGGCTATAATCATAGGTATTTGATGTATGTTTCTTTGCACAATTGTATGCGACAGAATACACCAATTTATATGTTTAATAAAGACGATATGGAACACGTAATACAGGTGACAATGACATATTTATTTCCAATTTGTATATTATTTGTTACGGTTTATAATTCACATGGAACACAGTAGTCGAATACATATAAATTGGAGGATCTGTGTAGCTACTTAAAGCTGTCTTGCCACAGGCCACAAGGAAACTAAAGTTACAAAAAGATACATGTATCACACGTTTCTGTGAGAAAAAAAGACAACCCACGAGAGAGAAAGGGAGACACTGGCGAAGCCAGGAATGGGAATTATCAAGAGTATACAAAGAAAAAACAATAATGCACTGCGGGGGAGATCAATCATGACAAGTAAGATGGCATCATAATGAGGAAACGACTATATCACAGAAGCAGATTGGTCCTGTTTCAATTAAAATTAAAATGACATTCAGAACATCTGTATTTTCACATCTCATAGATTACTCTTTTAGCTTGTGATCTTGAAACATTTTCAGCTCTTAATTTATTCCACTTATTTCACAGTGTGGGCAAAACTCCTATAGGTTGACGCTGAGAACATTTTAATGGGTAATTTGGGACGTAAAATAATGTGGACTGTCGGGCGGGCCTTGAGATTGGCATGTCACTATTGGTAGCAATGACGGATGATTTTCATTTGTAAAGATAAATCATACAATCTATATATCTAAGTAACACATTGGTGAAAGAAGTATGCTTCTGTCTTATAAATCAGTGGAGTTATATCATTTATAAGTCTGTCCTTATCATAAAACGATCCGCCGATTTCAATGACAGATTTCATTTATTCATGTGAAAGTCAATTCTATACCAAATAACATTACCTTTTTATTTGTCAATGCTATACAGATATATAATAATATATCAAGTTATTTTAAGATATTATTTATGCTTTAATTATTATGATAATGAGGTTCGGCAAAGCATTATCTAAACCTGAAGAGTGAAGATCAGCATCCGATATGATCAATGTAGATCATAACACCACCAATCGTAAATACAACATTATGCAACAAATATTTAAGCCGAGTTGTGATAATAATATTTAACAACAAGTTGTGTATCTGCAAATAAACTAACAAGTCAAATGAATGAAAACGCAGATAAACACAAACGAAGCATAATAACCTCCAACACGATGAACACACACCAAACTTTGTAAAGGTTCCACCAAAACAAAAATGTATATATTTAGACTGACAAATGAAATTATCCAAAGTGCATAAAATTATGGAAACATATATCAAATAATGTAGAAATGTAAAACAGGCAACAATAATGTTTGAACCAACATAAGATGTCATCAAGCAATCATTGCAACCGTTCAATTAAACAAAACTGGAATACAAAATTACCTTTTAGATATATACAATTATCTCTTGATCATGAGATTCATAGTCTTTGATAGGTATAAATTGTAATCCAAAATTTGAAATCAAATTGTAATTATTGAAATAGGCATTTTTATTGAATTATTATTGAGATAGATCTATAGGTAATGACATTTGTTTTTGTAGAAATCTTTCCAATATTTTCTAAACATAAACCAGTATTAATTAATGTATAATAAAGTGATAATGTGAAGTAATATATATAAACAACATACTAGTTAATGATTTATTATATGTATAATCAATATATTTCCATGTGTATATAACTACACTACTATAAACTGGAATACGTGAGTGGGCGATAATATAAAATTTTGAGAACAAAAACCATTAGATCAAAACAAATATTGGTTAAACAACACCACATGGAGTGTTTCGGATGTTTGGGGTCTTTGTTTGGGAAAGATGACGTCACATTCCGAAGTTTTCCGAAGATTCTCAATTAAAGGTTCGGCCATGTGAGACGCTAGCAAAGCTACTTTTAAAACCACTGTAACATTATTTCTAGGAAAAAATTAATTGTATCTCTGATTGAAATTGATTTTAATATATAACACTAACATATTGACTAGTTTTGGGAAATCTTTTCATGTGACCTTTACCACGTTAATATCAATGTTATCCTGCCAATGAAAGTAAGTTATAACAAGGTCATATACCCCCATAGAGTGACTATCACTCAAAAGATTACGCTTTCTCTCTTCCCAATGCTACACAAATGTCCTGAACCAAGAACAGATCAAGCCATAATCTTCTTACTAGTGTCTTCTCTTGTAATTTACTACACTCTCATTTAAAACACATATAACGGTCATGGTAAGCTTGATGGTAAGAGAAGTATATTATAGCGTTAAATAAAATATAGACAATGCACGAAACTTCTACCAAATCCTTTTCCGAAACCTCCAGATCCGCATTATTCGACATAGCCTCCACAATACCATGTTATCAAACACATTTCTGATACGAGTCGTGTCAAATGACACTCACTGAGATACGTGAACAGAAAACAAAACGTCTTAACACCACTGAAGACCAAATCAGTCAACTGAGTATACAGTGCGTTTTCTTAACGGATTGATATATCTGTGAATGAGTTTGATGTTGTTGCTACAGATGTAATCTGGCTTGAAAAATCCGCTGAGAACAGGTATTAACAAAGTTTATTAGATTAGGTCTGTGATATGAAAATTGTCGTTAGTATAGCCAAAACCTATGGTGACGATACTCGAGCAGCATAAACACGCCTACAGCTACACCATTCACTGATATTAGTGTTTCTGTTGCTACATAAGAATTCGAGGAGCTATCGGTTATTTATCTACAACCAACCATCATCCACTTATCGGCCTGAAAACAAGTCTGATGCAATCCTAGCCACAAAGATACAATGTTAGACGTAATGGACTGGCTTTTTATTTGGACATTAATGGCAATGAAGTTCATCTTTCCTGCAAGGAGCCAGATAATACTAGTAATAATGATTCAAAAATAAACATATGTTGCTGGCATGAAAGACCACTCATCTCTTTCGAAATAAATCTCCGGAGATCATTAGTGGGAAGGTGCTCCTCACGTTTTTAAGCCTATCAAGTAACAGCAGGGATCAGGTATCGAGATCAAAGTTGGTTACTGGGTGTTACACTTACCCAAATCATGTCATCTCAATGCGGTTCCGTATCATGATATACGTGGATGCCTCCGTGGTCTATTTGGTAGCGCGTTGGACCACAGATCACTACCACCTGAGTTCGAACGTCGGTGTGGACATATCTGAATGATGTTTCATTTTTCGACTTCGCTTTATCACCTTTGGAGGTCGCTCGTCCCATTTAGCCTGCCATGTGCATACAAGTGGCCGTAAAACATCAATCGTCATCATTATGATATATGCACCCTCGGAATTTGGGATAGATGCTACTGCTGCGTTGGAACTAATACACCATCAGGCCACTTATATATGGACTTTCATGCTTAGATCAGCATCATGTCCTTTTGCATGGATTTGCAAATACCATAATTAAGAATAGCTGCGCCTTTAAAATACAGCTGTGTGATTCATCTCATATATCCTATGTTATTAAAGCAAGACACCAGAGATAATTGCTTAACTTTCGTACCAAATTAGACCAATTGTTTAAAACTAGAAACGATTACCCTGCATTACAAATACGAGAACACCTTTATAACATGGTTAGTTAATATAACAAATAATTATGTTAGAGGGGAATTGGTCCCTAAGAAAGTAGTGACTTATGCTGATACACCTGAAGTGCGCTTATTTCGAATTATATCATCATAAACGCTCCCCTTTGAATACCGAATAAGCAGTTTATCCCAGAACAAATATCTGAAACAACACGTATGTCACACCTAATATAAAATACAGATGCAAATTGATACTGGCATTCGTTGGTAACGATAATAACGATCAAAAATATCGAATCCAAACCTGACTAACACGTGTTTTATTAAACATTAAGCTTATCGAATTTTAATTTTATCCAACATTTTCGGTGATGTTTATAACACATGTATATAGCTATTAAATTATTATTAGCTGCCAGCAATGCCTCTGCTAATAGTTGCCTTTCATAACTGAAAATAATAACGATATATCATAATGGGAAAAGTATTGAAATTCGATTTCGGTAGCTCTAATTACAATATACCCCAAGCTTTATAATTCGATAAATTAGTAGTTTGCTAATTCCAAATAGCTCCATTAGAGTATAATAACAGGAGATATATCTAGATGTGCTCAGACTAGATCAGGTCTGAGATGAGTGATTTTAACAAAGGGAGTTAATTATTGTCATCTGTCCTTCGCTGAATGTTTGTATTTCATTTTCTTTATTTTAGTGGGAAACATATTCTCTCTCTCTCTCTCTCTCTCATATATATATATATATATATATATATATATATATATATATATATATTGAAGAGAGAGAGAGAGAGAGAGAGAGAGAGAGAGAGATGGTTTATTTTGTGGACTAACTGAACCCTATCAAACTATATTAGCGTTCTACTCTCAAAGAGATTAACGTCAGTAAAGTGTTACTTTCAGAAGAGTTCGAATGCATGGACATCGATGTACAAGCATGTACATTGGAATCTCGAACAATATGTCTATCTTGTGGAGGAGGTTCTGCTGATTTCTACTACTCATATGGAATGATATCTACATTTGTTTAAAAAATGCGTTGATATTGAGTGCGATCAAAGTAAACTGGTAGATTTATTAAACGTAACCATTTTGGTAGCACACTCTTTATGTATGATAGAAGCTCATTTCATGACGTAAAACGGAATAATTAATATGTAAACTGGTAGGTTAGTTTAACATATTATACATTAGCATGTACCTATGCCAGAGAGACCGCAGAAGCAGAATCGGCAACACCGTACTCGGCATCGTATGGTGTAGGGACTCACATCTTGAGAATACATATTGTCTGTGAAGAATTGGTTGCTGCAAGCGTTGCCCGGGCAGTGGTAAGTTATCGTAACCCTGTCTATTCACACGAACACATACACACACACGCGCGCGCACTCACTCACTCACTCACCCACTGAACTACCAATTCTCATCTCTGATGAGGCATATGACCGGTCTCATTGAGTCGTATATATTACTCTCAGTTACTAATTTGGGTGTTAATGACAATGTACCATGTCATATTACAGTATATGGCTGTAATGGAACGGTTTCAAACCCTCTAAACGACCATTGTTAATGGACAAAGTGCAACTTTACTGGGCTTCTTGTATACCCCATAGAGCACTTATTAGTGCATTTTCTATGTCTGATCAAGCATTGAACATTATGTTACCTGAGCAGTTATGTGGTGAACATCATATCCCAGTACTCGTGAGGCAACAGCTGTTAAAGGTAAGAGGTCCTGATGAATTATGTGTGATAATACACAAGATCGAAAGGTAAAAGTTGCTAGAAATAGACTAATGTAAAGAAGTTAGGACAGAAAATATTCCTGAGACAGAATACATTCGTTCACTTAGAATAATCTAAAGGTATGGTGTTTATAATTATCTCTGAACGGGATGCATTAGACACACATTAGATACATTAGACACACATGTCATGAATTAGGTTAATTTAATTACAGCACAAATCACAACTCATTAAATAGTAAGTACATTTATTTCCCTAGACATATTCCTCTGCGTTATATGCTCCATGTTGGATCTATGCCGAGGCGAACAAACCTCGACTCAACACAACCAAAATGCATAAATTATTTTGTCTGAACACAAAGTGTAAAACACGTAACTATAACTCTGAACAATGGACATCAAGCACTAAATTGTCGTATTTCTTTTAGTTGGTTGACAACAATTGTTACTCATTGCCTGATTAATGAATTAGGACGGCATTCTTTGTGCGTATTTCTCTTCTAACAATGACTGTGCCAAAACAGAAGCAAGAATAACCGGATCATCGAATCTTTTAAGCAAGTGAACGGTTCTTTTCCGTTCAAATATGATGTGCCTTGCGATGTAATTGGAAGGTTGCCGTTCGAGCTAAGGGATAACGGTTGTGTTCCAAATTCAGGAACCAAATGCAGTAGCTCCTCCTTACTGGTATCGTTCGACAGAATGATAACATCTTCGGTTTGTTTGTGGACTATATACATTTAAACATTCGTAAAACAAAGGACGCAAACTCTCTACTACAGATCGAAGGACTTCTGAATAATTTGAGATGAATCTATTTAAAACATTCCTTTTAGGAATAGGTACTCAGAATGCATAACATGTACATGAGAAACACTTGGCTTGACTCACATCCCATTTGAACTGTCAAACTTTCAATAAACCTGTCAACGACTCCATGGAAAATTGTCTAGTGTGTGGCCATACTGATGATGATAAATGTTATCAGTTATATTCGGATGATGCTATTGGCAGAAAAGGTATATAGTGCAACCTCTAGGTCATATTTGGAGTGATGATTCGTTGGACACAATCAACCATTAACTTGTTATCTAAGAAGTATCATTTCTTTCAAGATTAAGTGACATACATTGGCCTAAAAATCTCTAAAGATAAGAGAAATAAAGCGAAAGGTCAACATATAGTCTGCCCGAGATATTGTAGAGAAAGTACAAAGTTTCTTTGAATGAGATCACTAATAATATCATGAAAAGGTTTGTCTCCATATATATTAGAAATGCAGTTAAATGACACAAGAAAAGGTTTCCAAAATTAGTGTTATTTATTAAAATCAATTTCAATCAGAGTTATATTTTAATTTGTTCCTAGTAATAAAGTTCCAGCGATTTTAAATCTTGCTTTGCTAGCATCTCACATAGACAAATACACCACAGCTTTAATCGAAAATCTTCGGAATGTGACGTCATCTCTGACAAACATAGACGCCAAACATTTCGCTTATTCACAAACAAACCAAATTTTCTTAAGCCACTCAAAGCTTATAATTGTTGTGTATTGTAGACACTATTAAACTGTTAAAATAGTAGATATTCCACCGAGGACAGCACATATGGTCGAGTCCCATCCACCGGGCTCCCGTGTACTGACAAATATCAATTAATGTTAAATGAAATCATGTGACAGGAAGAGGTAAATATCCGCATTCGGGCCCAGTGTGTTGAACTTAAACTTATACTTACCCACACAAATATCAGCTAATTCCCTATTTTAGGCCTATCCCAATAATCAGTCTATGCGTATTTGGGGCAAGTCTCGCGTGATTTCATTATTTGTAAACACAGACACATGCCAGGAACAATGGGTACGTTCTAAATAAATCTATAAAACAAAATTGCCACCCAGTTCCAATGTCAACTTGATGCGAAAGCAAACTGCATTAAAATTTGTTGATGAATTTGCATTGTACCTTTACTATGAGATTTCCCAACGCCTGTACTAGGTGTACCACTGAGCTCGAGTCTTTTCGGGGTTATTGGCGTAAGCAGAAAATAGGGATGAGGCTTTGCGTGTTATGTCATGTGATATTGTTGTGTTGTTATGCCTCCGTTTACAATAATCAATGGGCGTTTTTGTTGCTTTACATTCATTTCTAACTCTTGTTATGGACCTGGGCCGGGTGTCGGCGGCACATGTGGCTGCTCTGGGTTCACGTCTCCACCTGCTGCAGCTAATTATTCACAGTTGATCCTATCTGTGAACTATTTCGGGGGTGGTTCAAAGTTATAGGGCTTGATATCTGTGAGAATGTCAAAGCCTTCGTCGTAATCTGACAGTTTGTCTGTCAACTGGTCAGAACGCTTGTACACAAAGCTATGGCCCTACGTGATATTTGTCAAAGATGACGTCACACAATAATCACTAACGAGCGTAGTAAACACTAGCAATGGCTCGTATAAGTTTCGGGAAATGCGGATCAAAGGAACATTTTAATGGAAATATGATTGTTGGTGGTTAGAATTGTTTTGTGGTAGAAATAAAACAATTGTTTGTTACATTATGTTTACTTCGAATTGTGGCATTTCCTTTCCCTTCACCTTTACATATATTTGCATTGCTATTACTACTGCTATTAGGATTATAGTGTTGCTTTAATAATTTGAAAGCGAACTATATCACTGAAAACGACGAACACGAGATAGTCCCCAAAGTTAGATATACAAATAATGATATACAGTCATACCCCGCTACATGCCATTAATTGGCTACAGAAGTTGTGAAATAACCGGGATTTTGATGTAAGCCGGACGTAATACCGTTCGATGTAATTAGTGTAGTGTGTATATTAAATGTGTTTAAAATTTATTATATGTTAAGTCAACTGGAAATAAAGTAAAGGCCAGTACGATGTTGTTGTATGCTCGAAGTCACGCTTCACTCATCAGCCAGCTAACACTATCATCCATGCACATCGCTAGTAAACATTAGTGGGCAGAACAATGCGTCGGATTACGATAGAAGCGTGGTCAATCATCAGCGTTATTTTATATTTATATAATTCATCTTCCTACATTTTGGGGTGTATCACCTTTATCATTATGTCAAGCCAGGCTCAGAAACTGAGATCATCTCAGTCACGTCATTTTGGTGATATGTTGGATTATCTAGGAGCTAGGTGTAAAGGGAACCATTGATCGCCTGATTAAGCTGGAGTGCCTATTCCATGATGGAGAACCTTATTATCTCAGGATTAAATGAAGAGGAACGTGAGACAGAAAACAGCTTATATGAAACACTAATTGCACTGTTTGCTACAGAGATGCCCCTGATATGTCTCGCATCCATATTGTTAGGTGCCATATGATCATTTTTCCACTCACAACGGCAAGTAAACTGTTTTGTACTCAGCTCATAAACTTAAGAGACATAGCAAATCTATTTAATTAAATGAACAATTTCACTGGAAAATTGAAAAGAAACATCGCATCCTCGGCCCAATACTAAAACTCGGAAGGAACTCAACACTTATCATAGATAGACTGATTATTGAGGAAAACCGTATACGATCAATGACATCAGGGAAAACCGGTATGATATCTCTAGCCTGGCCACTAAAGAAACAAACTCCCACGTCATGTTCAGTTGTAGACTTATTTACTGCAGCAGATGATAACAAATACAGCTGCACAGAGCAGTATTATAAATACAGACGAGAACACCACAGCGGAAACAAGACAGCTGCCGTGGAGATTCTATATGAAATAGATCCCGCTGTAATGAAACACATTGGTGATGTATTTAGAATAAACCACGAATGCGAGAAGATACCTCGCGAAGTCATGGAGAGAGGTGTACGCGAGAAGTTCACCCAAACCGTTACGACCTCTTCTGGGGATCCCGACGTCGCTATTTGATGCTGCCTCACAAGTCAGTCTTGACAAAGATGAAGGGTAAAAATGTCATGGGACAAATACTTAGTGAGGTAAGAAATCACTTAACAAACAGTGGCTATACCAGTTGAAAATAGAAAACATGTTCTTGGTTGTGGGCCAATTTCTTTTTGTGGGTTAGGGCTGGCTTCATCATATAAATGTATTATTTAAACCTTAATCACCCGACATCAATGCTAAATTTGAATGTTAATAAAATCACTAAATGTTATCACTAGATCGGCAAACAAAGTAAATGTAAATCCATTTGTGGATGTAGACACTGCCAAACTGATTACCTGCGAACCTGTACGTTACTTACAACAACACTCTAAAAATCGGACCTTAGTGTCGTTGTTGGAAAATATATCTGTAGCATTGTTGTTTGGGTAAAACAATCTGTGCCCGTTGGGCAGGGGTATACAAGGGGCCAGAATGGATTTTTTTTAAAAACAAACTATCCTATATCTTACTGGAAGCCAAAGCAGGGCATTAAATACACGGCTGATGTGTTCATATCGTCCTGTCTTTGACACGAGGCGCGCTGCTGAATTTTGTAATAGTTGAAACTTTTGGACATCAGCATCCGGAATTCCGACCAGGATGGAATTAGATTAAATAACCACCACGAACATTCACAAGGGCATCCATTAATCTCACCGGCCTCATGTGACAACATGATTTGATAGTTCGAATGATCTTCAACTGGAAATACGAAACTTGGCACACTCGCTTTATATGGACTTACGAAAGTATTGACATCTTCAGGGATATCAAGCCCTACAACTTTGAACCACTCGTGAAAAAGGGTCACAGACAGTATTGATTCTGAGGAATTAGTTGTAGCAAGTGCAGACGTGAACCCAGAGCAGCCACCTGTGCCGCTGACACCCGGACCCGGTCCATAACAAGAGTTGGATTGGCATGTATTTGTTTGTGTTGATATAAACATAATTGATAATTCAGCATGCTGGGTCTGAATGCGAATATTTACCTCTTCCTATAACGTCATTTAAAATAAAGTTATATTTGTCGGTACACGTGAGGGCCCGCTGGATGCATGGGGCTCTCCCATATGTGGCCTATACAGGAATGTGCCGCCCTCGGTGGAACACCTGCTAGGCTAGTTTTATTGTTTAATAGTGTCTACAATACACAGCCATAAGAAGCTTTGAGAAGCCTAGTAAAAATAATTGCGATTAAGTGAAATTTAACTTTATTTGCGAATGCGTGAACTGGGGAATTTCCAATAGTTTGCTCCAAATATTCCCTATTATCACTCATACATACCTGTTTTCTATTCAGTTTCTCCATCAAACTGCTAATTCGTTTGGAATTAGCATTACCCAGTTTCATAAATATGGTTGGAATGACATCTTCTGTGAGCCTGACACTCTTTATGTCATATCAAACTGATCGTGCCGTAAACGGCAAAATAACAAACATCCGTTTCTTGATGTAGTTAGTTGAAAAGATAGCTTCCACTGCACTCATATTTCGCAGTCAATCACGCAAACGAGTTTTGTTTTGGGAGAACAGGTTTAAACAAGGCCACATGGAGTGTTTATGTATTTGATTGTCAAACATGACGTCACATTCCTAAGTTTTCCGAAGATTCTCAATTAAAGCTGTTTTAAAACCACTATAACTTAATGTTTTTGAAATATATTTAATTATATCTCTGACTTAAATTGATTTGAATAAATAACACTGACGTTTTGAATAATTTGGGAAACCTTTTTCCTGTGACCTCTAATGAAGCATCCTTATACCCTTTCATCAGCTATGTAGAGATTTGTAGATATTCGGTCAACTGCACAGAAAAAGAAAATGGTCAGACAACAGGGAAGACACAGACACCCCTGATTGAACAGCCATCTTGATTGGAGATGACAAAATCTAAGATCTGACCATGTCTCTGTATTATTTCGTCCACCTGCTGCCTGAGATTGACTGATCCGCAAATGTTGGCCAGTTTTTTCTTATTTACATCCCTCTGACCATGATAATATATTTTGAAATCTGCAGCTGTCAGAATATTTTTCTTAGTCAGGTGTAATTGTCCGATAACAGCTGGACAAATAATTAGCACCGATATAAAAAAAGTCAGCTGAACGTTTTTTAAAGATTTGGCCTAAAAGCACAAAGCCGTTTTATATGTCAAAGAATCCCAAAGAAGAATGGCGACTCCCTCATCTTTTATGTAAGTCCCAGCTGCATGATGGAATGAATATCCAAAATAAAAACGAAACTATAGAATAATCAAAGCTAATATCAATTATATCCAAATAGAAATTAAATGTATAATTGTAATGCGTAATATACACCAGTTTCCTTGGTGTAACCTTTCTGATAGCTGAACTATCCGAGAATCATTCTGGTGCCATAACATCGGGACCCGGTCTTGCTTCCTGTCATTTAATGTACCCGTTGGAAAATGAATCAATTCCTTTAAAACTGGATCGAAATCTCAAGTCCGTCACTTGAATATATTACTCCATTTCGGCAGACTGTTGAATTAATTCAACATTTTTTCCCGATTCTCTAAGGCATTTATTAATGGAAGAGAGCTTCGAAATAACCTTTTCAAAGTATATAGACATAGGACCAACGTCCACCTTTAAGCACGGTATATTTCTACATCACACTCAATAATTACCATTTTACCAACTGGCATTCATACATAATAATTTCACCATATACGCTTTCGTAAACTCGGCCCATTTGCAAACAAAAATGACTGCTGTAGATATGTTCAGCTATTACCTCGTCCGGCAGTCACTGCATCACCTGTAGTAAGCTCCGGTGGTCTGGTGGTTAAGCAAGTTGCACTTTGTGTTAAAGGGTGGATTTGCTATAACCGCGAAGGATCACGGTTAGATTCCGTCAGAAGGTGGAATCTTTTCCAGGGATTTGATTTCTCGGCTCACAACCTCGTGGTTGGCTGACCACGTTAAATGGTGCTGCCATCACCACTGAATTAATTCAAATAAAGAGGGGATGTCAAAGACCCTTTGATGGCATAATACGCTCTGGCAGTGACCACCCGCGGGGCATTTTAACTCCATCTTTCCGTATTTTTCCCATGTAAGTGGTGGGGGAGAAGCTATGAACAGTCACTTAATAAAGGGAACTATAACTGGAAATAGTTGTTCCCACTTTCGTGAGCTATCCACGTTTCGTGATCATAGATTATGATGTGAAAGAGACCAATCAACCAACAAGCTGTACATTAACAGCAACTCCGTCAGTTTACAGCATTTGGCCACGTCAGGTTAACTAGACTTGCGTATGGATAATGAAAGCGCGGGAGCTTCAGCTGCTGCAGAGCAAATCTAGGTCAGGACCAATAGTCTAGCTCCTACATAACACTAACATTATTTACACTAAACAGAACACATATATGTTGCTTTAAATGGAACAAATCGACTCAAATAAACACGAGTTTACTATTTACGCAAAATACCTGGTCATCATGTGATCACTATACGTGAACTGGAATTGAACATTCTGGAGTTGTTCAAATATATCTAGATAACGTCTTTTAGTTGCAACAATAACCGCTAGAGGGTAGTTTAGGTATGTCCACAGATGTGGCCAGGCGATCTTAATAAGTACAACTAAATATTAGCAAAGAAATAATATTAAAACCTCTTGTTCACAGTTCTGATCTATGTAATGAATAACATATCTGCTCTAAACAAGATAAATGAGATATATATATATATATATATATATATATATATATATATATATATATAATTCAATATATTTACATGTTACAATTACTATACAAAAATATACATTTACTAACAAACTGTACCTACTTTTACTACCATATTTAAACAACTCAATTGAATTATATAAATATTAATTACGTATTTATTAGAAGCGTATTTATTTAAAATGAACAACTCGTCGAAATAAATTAATGGTGACTAAACAAACAGTAGAAACAAAGTATTACAATCCAATAATCAACTCAAGTTTGTCAGGCGTGAACATAAACTGAATCTGGTTGTATGGTGAGCAGAAAGACGTTCACAGTTGTCGTTTGTCGCGAGAAACTAGGAATTGCTCAATCTATCTCAGCTCTTGGTCAACGTAGTCTTCATATCTAAGCATTTGTAGCAGTGCCATACGCGTGGAACACATCGGGTGAAACAGAATAGTCTGAGGTAACTACCATATTTGCAATAGTAATTTTTTCTTGTAGAAACTGCACCCATTTGTTGATGCATAACAGTGAAAATGCTGTTTCACGCCTAATTACTTCGGCAGAATTTTGGGGTTGGAACGGTGTGGTAATATTCTAACCACATTGCCAGCTAAAGCTAAGTATGATCTACAGATGTTTTCCAGATCTTTACGTTATTCCGTTAATAAATAGTACGGCACCGTTCCAGCCCAAATTCTGCTCGAGGTATCGGCATTTTGTATGCTTACGAGTTATTTTCGTACTGTTCAGGATCTGAAAAACGAAAGCTACGCATGTCTAATCATGTCAGCAAATACTATTTCCGTTTTGGGGAGAAGATATTTCAACATTACACCAATCTGAATAGCTCAGATAGAAGCAAAATAATTCGTTTGCAAGAAAGTAACTTGTACGAAAGAGATGTTTTTTTTCCAAATTTGGACGACGAGTTTCCACAGTTCGACGTCTAAGTATAAATAATAAAGTCGTTACTTCTCGGTTTATATTACATCATCCAAATTCAGAATCCCGTTTATTTTGCGTTTGTTTGCGTGTTTGTTCATTTGTTTGTTCATTTGTGTATTTATTTGTTTTGAAGTCATTTGTAATAATTGCTGCATAAATGATAATCCGCATCCACAACAGAACTGTTAGTGAATCTAAACAAGACTTCACCTCGCTAACGGTGCTAGGCACTCCCATCACGTCGAGTATAGTAGCATTGCTCTTCCGAGCGGCCCATTGTATTAGCCAGGAAATTAATTGAGATGGAGTCCACATTTGAGGATGTCCGATTAAGTAAAAAATGCTGCATTTTCCATAAACATAACAAGATGTAATGGTCGTCCACACCGATAGTCCGGTTCACTTGATGTTTCTTCTGACTGTCTAATCTTCTCAGCGAGCCAATCCCCGGCCATGTGCCATTGATGTGACCACTTTCCAGGTTACACAAAAGACTCGCCCAACTCACTCATTGATATCGCAGTGTATAGATAATCCGGATGCTGCAAAACTCACATTTTCAGACTTGCTTATCCTTCCCAAAATTTCCACTTCATCTCATCATTGTACCTGTGCTATGAGTTGGGCCAACCCCTGTATTAGGTGCACCAGTGAGTTCGATTATTATTGTTATATGATTGTATTTGTGGGATGCTACCTTAGTGTATCACCTGACCGCTCTGTATCTTAATATGTGACCAGCACCTATGATAAACAAATCACTAACTCACTCACGCTGACGTCACGATTCGTGATTGGCGCGGCGGCCATCCAATAGCTCAGGTGGATGATGATGATGATGATTGCTGTTTTACGGCCACCTTTGTGCACATGGTAGGCTAAATGGGCCGAGCGACTTCCAAAGGTAATGAAACGAAATGAAAGACGAAACAACCTTCAGATATGCCCACGCCGGGATTCGAACACGGTTGGTAGTGATCTGTGGTCCAACACGCTACCGCTAGATCACGGAGACGCCCCAATAGCTCAGGTGGAGTACTACCTTGTATAAACATTATGCTCAGGGTTCTGTTCTTCGTAATACCGGTCTTTATCTGCAAAATAATCATTTACCTCGTTAATGGGACGTGCTCGATATCTCATACCATTTGCCTGTTCGATGTTTAGAATTCATTTAACATTAGTGTTCAGAGTTTCTCCACCTTACCGATACCGATTCCGGAGTGACGTGACATTTTCTTAAAGTGACCAAGTGTCTATGTGTTTATTTCGTTTGGATGTAAACAACACACAGCCGAAGTGTCCCGTGGATCCTGGTGACTCTATGGCCAATACCATAGCATTGTGGCACGATAGCCATTCGCGAAATGGCCAAGGCAACACGGAAATGATCAATTTAGGCCACTTCATATAACCAAATCTACTGTTTGTGGGACTTACTGATTCCATTAGTATCCCGTTTGCGGAACTCGCTCATTCAATCGGTATCCCATTTGTCGGACTCGCTGATTCCACCAGTATCCTGTTTGTGGTACTTGAGGATTCCATCAATATCCCGTTTTAGTACTTGCTGATTCCCATCAGTATCCCGTTTTTATGGGACTTGCTGATTTCATAATTATCCTGTTTGTGGTACTTGCTGATTCTATCAGTATCCAGTTTGTGGGACTCGCTGATTCCATCAGTATCCAGTTTGTGGTACTTGCTGATTCCATCAGTATCCAGTTTGTGGGACTTGCTGATTCCATCAGTATCCAGTTTGTGGGACTCGCTGATTCCCATCAGTATCCCGTTTGCGGTACTCGGTGATTCCATCAGTATCCCGTTTGTGGGACTCGCTGATTCCATCAGTATCTCGTTTGTGGGACTCGCTGATTCCATAGAACTGACACACAACTGATGAATATCTGTTATTTTATTAATAATAATTGAGATTATTGGGAATTTAGTCGATTTTTGTGCTTTTTTGCGTATATATAGCGTCAACTCTGACGGTATGGATGTATGTTTGCGTGCTTGCGTGTGTGCGTGAGTGAGTGCCTGTGTGAGTGCGTGATCCTACTGAAGGATCTGCCTGTTCTCCGTAAAATGTTTGTTGCGTATAATGATAGCATGATTTGTTACAGGAATAGGACCAGCAACTGGATAGGATTTCTAAATAAAAGGAAAAGAAGAATTCGAGATGTTCAAGAAAAAGATAGTTGGTAATTAATAGATTTATGTCTGTCTGTCTCTGTCTGTCTCTCAGGCCGTCTGCCAGGCCGTCTGTCTGTATGGCTAGCTGGTTGTCTGGATGTTGTTTTTCTGTCCATAAGTATCTCCATTTTGATGTAAGTTTGTCCATGTCTAGCTAACTTGTTGTTGAAAGTTTGTTTTCGTGTTCGGGAAGGTTTATCGTAGGAATTGAAATTTCAATTTCAAAATTAATAAAACGTTTTTCTCCAATATAGAACTGGAATTTAATTCCTTAAATTCCTAAAGTAAATGGTAAATAATACCTTAATAGCCATATATATTGGGTTATATTCATTGAAAGTATTTGTCAGTAGACACCCAACTATCATCATGGTTTCAAATGTAAATCTAGAGGCATAAATTGCTCTTTTCAGGCAAAGTTTAACAAAAATTTGAATGTGACCTACAATGTTTTTAAGAAAATGAAGGAAACTATTTGAAATTGATAAAAATTGAATTTTAGTTAGAATTTACTCTAAATCTGAACTGTCCAATTTATACGATACCATCTTAAGTTTCTTCACTCAATTGATAACTTTCTTTCTCTTCTAGCCTCCTTTAGAAGATTTACCGACTTTTTACAGGGAGGTGGTAATTATATGAAAAATTTATATATATATATATATATTATATATATATATATATATATATAATCATGCGGACATACACACAGATACATACACATACAGATCCATACGTACAAACACAAAAACGTGCACACACAAACATGTACCGACAGGCACATACGGCCATTCACACACACACATTGACAAGTACAGAAGGATACACAAACAGACACAGAATAGTTTTATTATCGTAAATTTACTACGATAAAATCGAAATCCACGTAGAAAATAATCTGCACAAAAGATAGATTTCATCGAGTTATTTTCCTTTCATGTCGGTTATAGAAATTACTCACTTTATATACTGCCATCTTCTTAGATAGAATTATTGATGAGGATTATTGCTATGGCGATTCGGAGTCGGATAATGAGGACGATCCCAATGATGTGAGCGGCTCGTCTTCATTGGATTTCGAACTGACCACCAGTATGACAGGTAGAGATTGGCGCATGCGCACAACAACATATACCTATTTCCCGATATCGTTATCAACCACTTATTGCTTCATTATCTTTGGAGGTCGCTCGGCCCATCTAGCCTACATTACGCATAGCAGCGGCATAGATACAGCTATAGTTATACTTGTCTTTATCCGGTAAACGTATATCTCCACATATATGCTAACGTAAATCAGAACATCCGCGGATAAAGGCGTATTTTGTGAATTTGCCAATAACTGGCTAATATATATATGTCCTTGATACTCCTATAATATGGCTGTAAGAATTATCGACCAAAATCCACCAAAGCTCTTAGTTTTCGTCACTCTCCAGATATTATTACCATATTTTATTAGATTATAGTGCTCTATCGGTTTATATAAAACTATAAACCTTTATCAAAATTGTAATGATATCATTATTATTATTATTATTATTATTATTATTATTATTTTTATAATATCATCATCCTTTTGATGCCTCATTTAATAAAGTAGCTGTCCAGTT
>JAODUP010000989.1:40000-75000 GCA_025642065.1 Paralvinella palmiformis | reverse complement strand
TAACAAATGAGTACCTGACAGGATGCGATGGCTTTGTGTTTGAATAAGGCTTTGCGCCTATAATGGCAGCATGCATTGTATGCTACCTTGGGTGATGGGATATGTGCTGGGTGTAAACAGGTCTGAGTCGGGGATAATAATACTTTGTAAAGCGCCTCAAAGCAGCTTCTAGCTGAATAGGGCGCTAGATAAATATTACATAGTTATTATTACTATTATTAATCATCCAACTATAACTGATGCTTTGGCACAATAAACTGTTAACAAAACTATCAATTGAAGAGAGTAATAATCGGCTGATTATCAACCGACTGATAGATGTCATAATACATTCTGGCATTGATAAATGTTGACAGCAATTGGGCGAATGGTAATCTTTTGACGCGCAGTTTTTGTTTCGTTTTAGAAAACCTTCTTGTGCTACTTTTCATAGAAATAAAATACTTATGTATCAGTTAGAAGGTTTATTACGTTGATTTCCAGCAAATGAAGTACGCAAATAAGTAACTGAGCAATAACGCCGAAAATAGCAATTTGTACAGTTAAATATGGCAATCTTAAAGCCTCTCTCATAAAGGGTACGGTGTAACCTGTCATTTTCAAGTTGTTCATTGGCATATATTTTATTTATTCCAGTGGCACATTAAGGCACACGATTACAAGCTAAATGTCTATCCCAGTAATTGCATAATTGGTGAGGCATAATGAAAAATAAAGATATTTAAAAAGCGTGACTGTGCGATCTCTAAGTAACGGTTGAAAGTTTATTTTTTATTTGTATCGTTGTAGGAAATTCGTACCAAAATTCTGGGTCCGTTTGTTGTCAACTGTTTGGTGTAGCGATGGTTCTTCATTTATAATCGTGTGGGTTGTCTGTATGTATGTCATAGTTTCATAGCAGAAGTGGATTTAGTGAGTTTATTCTGGTTAACCGGTTGTATATATTTGGTTAGTTGTATTGTGTGTGACTCTTCAGTTCATTGGCATGTTCAACATCGTAAGAGTTAATTCCGTGGGATGATGCCAAAATCAAGACCATGGGTACATGTGAGGTAATAATGTAATGCGATTATGTAGGTTGAAGCTTTTACAGGTATAGTTCTCGCCATTGTCTAGGTTAAGCTGGTTAACTTACTGTATATAAATATAATTTATTCTTGTAGATGTAAAAGAAGTTTACTCATGCATCATTTGTTATTTTTACAATTAATTGTTTTCGCATTATTTTTCTATCGAAACAATGAGATTTAGTAACACAGAGAATAATTCTCACAGAGTGTACCCATTGTCTAACTGGTAGCGCGGTTGACCACCGATCTATAGCACTTGGGTTCAAACCCCGGCCGGGCTATATTAAAAGGGTGTTTCATCTTACATTTCGCTTTATTAAATTTGGAGGTCGCTCAGCCCATTTAACCTACCTTGTACACAAAAGTATCCCCCAAAACAGCAACATCTTACAATGCACATTTAATGTTTTAAATACAGGTAGTCGTCGACTTAAGACCTACACAACTTACGACTGTTCGACTTTACGATCGCCAGTACGATTAAACATGATTATAATATAATTACACAGTATAATATACATCAGGTAATTATAACATATACCGACTAGCTGCACAAGTATTTGTATCTTAAATCCATGTCCTGTCTCGTTTTGAAGTCGATTGATTAAATGTGTCAATGTTTGTTCATAAAATAATCGCAAAAATAATGACCCCAACATTACTGTGTCAAAAACTTTTAAATCTTCATTAAACACATGATGTTATCATATTTAATGGCATTTAACAGTTAATCCCCTCAATATGTAATTGATAAAATGGTCGACCTACTGATGTTTGCTAAACAATTTAATACGCTGCATAAATTCCATGAAGTGCCCAAGATCAATTTTAATTCATTTTTCGGGGATACGTTCTACCATGGCCCGAAAAACTGCACAAGTAAATGTTTACTGAGAGTGTCCATTAATTGTCAACTAAACTACAAACAACTATTAGAGTATATACACACTAGCATTATATGTTTCAGTAGTTAATCTCTTGTTTATCTTCATTTACAGCATACACATATATTTCTCTTACACAGTTAGGTGAATATATCAGTGATATATCTGGCTGGTTAATAAACAATTGACTTAGGCTGAATGCCAACAAAACAGATTTCATCATCATAGGTATAGTCAGACAACGCAGCAAACTTCTTCGTTTCTTCTCTACGTCCATCTTTGGTCATAGCATCACACCATCAGATACTGTCTGTAATCTTGGTGTTACATTAGTGTTGCAGCCCCCAATTTGTGGAATAGGTTGTCGGCAGATATTAGAAATGCGTCGTCTCTTGAATTTTTTTAATCTGTTCTAAAAACACACCTGTAAGTAAGAGCGCTTTATTCAATATACAATATCTTTTTTATAAGATCACATCTAAGAGCATTCTAAAATTTCAGTGTATTCAGAACTGCTTAGCTACGGTTGCCACACTGTCTTCCCGGTTTTCTCATTCTGTGCCACTCCTGAAATCACTTCATTGGCTCCCTGTTCAATCTCGTATCATTTTCAAATTCTGTAGCATTGCCTATCAAACGCTTTCCTCCGAAGAACCTTCGTATCTACATTCCGTAATTTTACTAGCATGCAATCCCAGAGGGCTCCGTTCATCTGGTGTTCACTTGCTGTCTGTTCCCAGAGTTAAACTTCATGCTGGCACTCGTATTTTTTCAGTTGCTGTCCCTACTCTTTGGATGATGATGATGATGATGATGATGATTGATGTTTTTCGGCCACTTTTTGCACATGGACCGAGGGACCTCCAGAGGTAATGAACCAAAGTTAAAGATAAAACACCCTTAAGATGTGCCCACGCCGAGATTCGAACTCAGGTAGTAGTGAACTGTGATCCAACGCGCTACTAGTTAGACCACGGAGGCGCCCCTCATCTCTTTGGAATTCACTCCCTGAACATATTACGTCAACAAACAGTTTATTTCCATCACCATTTAAACATTCGTCTTTTCTGAATTGCATATCAATCTAAATATTACACCGTATCCCATCAATTGTTGATGAATTTTGCATCATACCTTGAATATGAGATTGCCCAAAGCTTGTACTACGTGCCGCACTGAGCTCGATTCTTTTCGATGATATTAGCGTTACAGAGGTTTGTAATTATTGTTGTTGTTGTTGTTAACAACAACAACACTCCCACACACAGAGACACACTCACACACACACTTGGGATATATATATCCCAAGTGACAATTTGATTATAATAGCTCAATAAATGTATTTTCATTCAGATAGCAAACATATCTAGAAGTACATACATATAGGAATTAGCGACAGATATACACAAAGTGAACTGTTGTTCATTGTATTGCTCAGACAAATGGCACAAGACATATCTCAGCGTACACGATGCCTTCACGAACAGAGAAAGTTTAACGCTGTTACGGAAACTAAGTTGTTAATGTAAGGAGGTGTGAACACACAGAAGAGAATGAGCAGACATAATCAACGGTAACGATACTCGACCACTAATTCCTTTCTAAAAGCTGTATAAACTAATCCTACACCAGAGAACCGAAGTGAAAACAACGCTGAACTATTGGCATATCAAACATGTATGTACTGCACTGTCAACAACTAGCCTGGTAGTAGAGTGCCTCGTCATAATAAGGAAGGGAGTTAACAGTGTGGTGGTGTCGGTGTTGACTGCGATAGCTCCAACCAGTCAGGATACATCATTATTGAGATTGTCGAGGTAAACGACTTAGCTTGACGTATCTAAATATAGATTTATCTTTTACATTTGGAAGATGAGTAAGGTCTTTTAGGTGTGTCCGTCTTCTGTGTCTATGTAGGTTTGCAAACCGGTAAGTTAAAAATCGTTTTTATTTGTTTTATTTCATTTAATTCTCCCTCGTACTTTTTACGCCGAAACGTCGTGCATTCATCTTCACTTGCGTGGATCGTGTTGCTTGCATAACACAAACAAATTGTTTTCCTTATTTCGTATTTTTATATTAATGTAAGGCCTTTAACTTCAGCAGTCATGTTTATTGGGTATTGCTCAACGGCAGACAATTCGTATTGTCTCCATTCTCAATGGCCTTTTGAGTACGGTATTTAAGAACTTTTTAAAGATCCCTAGAAATACGGAAGTAATTTGTTTCACCTTATCTCTACCTAAATAAGAAGTTTTTCTTCCATGTGTTAATTTTTGATAAGACAACGAATTCCATCGAACCCTAAGTAGGCAATATACTCTAATTTTACCCACACACTCAAATATCATTGGCATAACGTCGATATGAAATATTACGTCGTTTAAAACTTTCGTCATCAAGATTGATATACATAGAATAATTGTATGCTCACCAAAATAAAGCCGCCCACTGGGGTTAATATTCTAGCAGCGATTGAAATACCCCGAGTTCTGTCGCTGTCGTGCTTGGGCTGTCTTTTCTTAGATATCCAGAAATCTAAGCATTCCAAAACTATTTGGTCGTCTACCACATCAAATTCTTCAGATAAGTCGAACAAGTTTACTGTAGCCAAGTATCACAAGTTGCTATTCAGTAAGGCCAGCCCGATAGCTCAGTGGTCAGAGCTCTGCCCTGAAAACCTCCAGACCGTGAATTCGAACCCGGTTTATATCTATGTTTGTCGATTGTGTTTCGCCGACGAGTTACCTCCTCCTCTCACCTGTGATCAGCACCCATCAATAACTCAAATTAACTTAATCTAAGTATAGACACCAGCATAAATAAATAACGTCACATTAACACAACATAAATGAACACCAGGTGGCAATGCCCAATAGATAATAGCCAGGGATATCTACCCAAAATTTCAACAACCACCCAGAATTGCCAATATTTTATTCAGTATTATCCTGATAACATGAGGTAATTTATAGTTTTTATATAACATCTAGATAAACAATAATTAATTTTACTATATATCACATTAATGGCGTTTCATTCATATACAATAGTGTGTGTGTGTTATATATATATATATATATATATATATATATATATATATATAAACACACAGCATATATATATATATATATATATAATTTTTTTTTTTTTTTATATATATATATATATGTTGTGTGTGTGTGTGTGTGTGTGTGTTTTTTAGGGTACATAGTAAGAGGCAACAGGCACAGAGCATCAACATGTTGTGTGTTGTGTTGTGTTGTGTTGTGTTGTGTTGTGTTGTGTTGGGATATAGTTAACAACGAAGATTTGTAATTCTCCTGCAGCATACAGACAGAGAACGTTCGAGATGGATACAAAATATTTGTCCACGGACAGAGTGCAAGTAACTATGTGTGCGTACTTGTTATCTCTCTCTCTCTCTCTCTTATATTTATTAAAAATTAAATAATAACATAGGCATTCTAATTTTCGTGAAGAAATCTTGTATCGTATTAACGTAATCACGTGAATACGTCTATAAGCTGTTGTATACATGTTACGTAAAACTAATAATTCATTGCTCATAATTATTATATTTCAGCCCTAAAACAAAGTCTTAGAGAAATATCTATTGCAAGGGGAATGAATAACAAAACAAGTAAGCTCGGACTAGATGGGTGGCTGGGTGGATAAATGGGTAGCATGGTGGCTTGATGGCTGGGTGGGTGGCTGGGTGGGTGGCTTTGGGGGTTTGGGTGGCTTTGGGTGGGTGGGGGTGGGGGTGGCTGGGTGGATGGCTGGCTGGATGACTTGTCTGTCTGGTGGCTGGTTCACTCGGCCACACACGGCACTCTCATTCACTCTCGCATTATCACTCACTCTCCCACTTTCAGTCACTCACTATCGCAATCTCACTCAATCTCTCTCCCATTCTCACTCTCACTCCCTCTATCGGACTCTCATTCTCACTGCCTTTCTCGCACTCGCACCTCACATGCCCACACATCCACACTCACATGCCCATACATCCACACACACGTCCACATATCTACACACATATCTACACACGCCCACATATCCACGCACAAACATCCACAGAGCCAATCATCCGCACATCTACACACACACACACACCATAAAGTCTGCTTATCACGATCATTATATCAATGCTATTCTCTTCACTATCAGAGACAGCAACCTGTCAACTAAGAACTCCCTCTACGACATCAGGTAATATTTTATATCCTACACACCAACACTAATACATACATCTAATATTTTATATCCTACACACCAACACTAATACATACATCTAATATTTTATATCCTACACACCAACACTAATACATACATCTAATATTTTATATCCTACACACCAACACTAATACATACATCTAATATTTTATATCCTACACACCAACACTAATACATACATCTAATATTTTATATCCTACACACCAACACTAATACATACATCTAATATTTTATATCCTACACACCAACACTAATACATACATCTATTTCACTACCACTGCGTTCCGTTATGTTTATAATACTATATCAATATATTTAGAGATTGGGGAAGCATTCCGTGAGAGTATTATAAAGGCGATGGAAGATCATGATAAAAAACAATCGAACACGTCAGGTGAATAATAAGTTCTTTGTCTGATATGAAAATAAAGACTTTTATTGTTTTTCTTGGAATAGAATTATTGATAGAAAACGTGGAGAAAATTAGGATAGCATTGTAAACATTTTGTTGCTATTGTTGCTGCTGTTGTTGTTATTGTTGTTGTTGTTGTTGTTGTTTAGGGGGTCTATGTTTAATCGGATTTTAACAGTCGTCAAATTTCTCTTGTCTTATTAATATTTTCCATATTTCTATCTTTGCCTTGGTAGCTTTTCAACTGAATTTATTGTAACGCATGAGAGCGTGAGCGTGTGTGTTTATGTGTGCGTGTGTCCGTGCGTGCCCGTGCATGCACGTGCGCCAGAGATCGCACAAACAGGAGCACGTTAACACAGACACGCCGACCGGTAGACGAACACGGGGACAAGGACAGACACACAACCATTATTATAACATATGTCACAGTAATTAAGATCGCCAATAACAATAATTAATTAACAATGTCTCATTATATTTAGAACACAAAAGAAGCTCCCGTGATTCATTCCGAGAAAACGTCGTTAGAACAATAGAAGATCGTGAACAACAAATGTTGACTAATTCTAGTAACTGTTTATATTATGCTTTGTTAACATCAATAGAAACTTTTTATGTGCGAGCGCGCGTGTGTGTGTGTGTGTGTGTGTGTGTGTGTGTGTGTGTGTGTTATTATATTTCGTATAATATTACCGTTATTGTGTCGATGTATTTAGAGACAAAAGAAACCTGCCACGAATCGTTCCGAGAGAGTGTCACCAGAAAGGTGAGAGGTCACGATAACAAGAAACGGGAACCAACAGGTATCTGGCTAAATTTTACTTTATGTTATGAACAAGCCTTATTTCAACTTAAATTATCAACGTGATAAATGAACAGGTAAGAAAATAGCCGATCAACCAATACCCAATGGGTATGCTGGTGTGTGTGGGTGGGTGTGGGTGAATGGGTGGTAATACATCATGGATATTTAATTATCACAAAGAAATAGGTCATGTGATGACGTCATTCGTCCAGTAGTAGCATGTTATTCTAGTCGTTGTTGATTTGACATAAAATGTCTTACCGTCACTTTCGTCCACCATTTATGCTTTCACTCTGAATGATGGCATTGTTCGCTCTTTAGGCTGGTGGTGTCCTTTCTGTATGATGGCGTTGTTCTCTCTGTGTGATAGAGCTGTTCTCGGTGAATGATGGCGTTGTTCGCTCTTTAGGATGGCATTGTTCTCTCTTTAGGCTGGTGGTTTCCTTTCTGTATGATGGCGTTGTTCTCTCTGTGTGATAGAGCTGTTCTCTGTGAATGATGGCGGTGTTCGCTCTTTAGGATGGCATTGTTCTCTCTTTAGGCTGGTGGTGTCCTTTCTGTATGATGGCGTTGTTCTCTCTGTGTGATAGAGCTGTTCTCTGTGAATGATGGCGTTGTTCGCTCTTTAGGATGGCATTGTTCTCTCTTTAGGCTGGTGGTGTCCTTTCTGTATGATGACGTTGTTCTCTCTGTGTGATAGAGCTGTTATCGGTGAATGATGGCGTTGTTCGCTCTTTAGGATGGCATTGTTCTCTCTTTAGGCTGGTGGTGTCCTTTCTGTATGATGGCGTTGTTCTCTCTGTGTGATAGAGCTGTTCTCGGCGAATGATGGCGTTGTTCGCTCTTTAGAATGGCATTGCTTTCTCTTTAGGCTGGTGGTGTCCTTTCTGTATGATGGCGTTGTTCTCTCTGTGTGATAGGGCTGTTCTCTGTGAATGATGGCGTTGTTCGCTCTTTAGGATGGCATTGTTCTCTCTGTATGTGGCGCTGTTCGTTCTCTAAGATGGCGTTGTTCGCTCTTTAGGATGGCCTTGTTCGCTCTTTAAGCTGGCGTTGTTCTCTCTCCAGGCTGGCGTTGTTCTCAATGTCGGACGGCGTTGTTCGCTTTGTTATGGTGTATTATGATTTAATGTTGATCATTCTAAGATGACTCAAAACCATCAAATAAATATAGTGATATTCGATTAGAAGCGAGATCTGATTAACGTCGGAGATAACAAAATCCTATCCTAAGCCAAAAATTTGAATTCCTTGTTATCACTTATCCCATGATGTTTTGATCCCAGAAAGGGGAGCCTCCGTTGTCTAATGGTAGCGTATTATACCACAGATCACTACCACCCGTGTTCAAATCTTGACGTTAGCATATCTGAATGGTCTTTCACCTTTGACTTCGCTTACTTAGATTTGGAGGTTGCTCGGCCCATTTATTCTACCATGTGCACAAAAGCGGCCGTAAAACACCAATCATCGTCATTAACCCCGGGAAGAAAATTTTCTAAGTGACCTTGACTGTATATGAGTACTGAAAACTAAATGGAAATAATTGAATCATTTTAGAATCTCAATGAAGGTGTACTTATATGCGGCATTACGAGTCTTCACAACACAAAGCTGTCCAAATCTTTGAGCCTTCATTCAAACTCGTCTAACTTTCTACCTTAATAATAAACCGACCATTAGACGGTAAATATACACATTCCGTGAAGTATTTATTAGCTTTGCCCTCATATCTGCGATTTTAAAGCCGTCGATGACGAGTTACTTGAACTAGAGTAAGTCGTTATCTTCTCCGTGTAGCTACCATTTTAGGCTGCTGCGATGATACGATGGACAAACCACTACGCTGCCAGCCTCTTGGTTCGGGTTCGAATCCTGGTGATATTTGTTTTTGTGGGTTACTTGGCCAGGGTGTCGCCTCCCACCCACGTGTCTTAGTTATAAACAGACTAAAAATTAAATTCATTGTATCACCCACGAATACATATTATGTATTTAGAGATTGATGAATCTTTCCGAAGAAGTGTTGCTATGACGATTGAAGATTGCGCCCTCAAACAATCGGTGACGTCAGGTAATTGGCTGTATTTATTCTTATGATTTCAACAAGTTAGTGGGTCGTGTAATACGATACGGGCTACTTACTGACAATAAACAGATGAAATAAACAACGTGTATGGGGGGGAGGAAGATTATATGCAATTGCGTATATTACTGTGGTAGTCTCGCAGCTAATTATGAAGGGATCTCTTTTATTTTACACATAGTTGATAGTTGTGATAGTTGTTTTTCGGAGACGGAAGATGATATCGACCCCGAGACAGGTAATTATTTAATATCTCGTCACCCTCATAAAATAAATGCCCAAGTCGTGTTTTAACAAAATGTATATTGTTGCCTAAGTGAGCTATTCACCATGAGAGTCACCTTTGGTAAAAGTGATTAACTCACAATCTCACCTCCTGATGTGTTTGAAGTTCCATGGAATAATTGCCTAAGTCAAGGAAAATCTTCTATCCAGGAGCTACCATAGCGCACCTCCACCGAGAATATAAAGAGGCGGCTGAATCAACCGGAGTACGAGCTGTAGGCATTACCCACTTTAGTGAGGATTTTCACGAAGAAAAGTACTCTCTATTCATCCCAAGGAAAGATCGGTGTGATATGTGTGTGTTTCCTTTAAGCAAGAGAATCTTAGTCAGGAGGATTATGATGCACATATCAAGCTGAAAGATGACGCAATGGCAGAAAAGGCCAAGGACAATGAAGACGTGAGTGTCAAGAAATTAGTTTGGACCATGGATCGGCAGGCCGTGCTCCTGTGTCCGAACACGAAAGCCAACTGCCTGTACTACAAAACGAAGTTACAGGTGCATAACTTCACTCTTTACGATATAAAATCGAGGGAAGTATGCTGCTATATCTGGAATAAGAGTGAGGACGGCTTGGGCAGTGAGGTTTTTGCATGGTTACAATTCTAACATTTTGAACGCATAATTTCCAATAACCCATAATTAGAAGAGATCGTGATTTGGAGTAATGGGTGTGGCTACCAAAATAGAAATGTGAATGTGGCCAATGCATATTCTGCCCTTGCAAGGAAACATGGTATTACTATTTTGCAAAGGTTTCTCGTCTCTGGTGACACTCAATTGGAGTGTGACAGTATGCATACGAAAATTGAACAGAGGATGGTGAGCGACGCTTTCACAGAAAGAGATTATGTTGTTATACTTGAGTGCCAGAATAAGGCCATCGCGTACAAGGTGAAGCGGATGAAACACTCTGATTTCATGACAATGGATGGAGCCTTCCTCACTTGCATCAGACCCGGAAAGAAAGGTTGGGAATCCAACAGTGCACGAATTGCGGGCCTGAGATATGAGGGCCATGGAGAGGTCAAGAAAAAGTTGTCATCCCTTCTTTGACAACTTGCCACACGAGTAAATATGTTGTAAAGCCATAAAATGGGAGGAATATGACATTATGTCTGAAATGGACGTAAAAACAACAGGTTGGACTGTTCGAATAGAGAAATCTAATTTGCCTAAGTCATGGCTTATTCAAGTCGAATTACCTAAGTCAAATATCAAACTGCCTAAGTCACAATGGAGTATTTGTCAAACTGCCTAAGTCGTTTTGACCGGTTAAGTAAAAGTAGTTAGACATATCATTAATTGCATGTTCATTGTCATGTATCAACATGTTATTTTGAGTTAGATATTCAATAAATTTGTAACAGTGAGGAAATGAGTTAGTTTTTTCAATTTTTCTCAAAGGTAGAAATTATGGCTTGGGCAATTATTTTATGAGGATAAAGATTGTTTTGTTATTTGTGGAGCGGTTCTTCTTATTTTGTAGAAAAATTGAATGTTTTAAATATAACTCAGCGCTTTAAATATAACGTCATCTAATTCATCTTTTGCATCTTCATATGTCTTCATCTTTTCCGAGGTTTGCCGTTAAGTTGGACCAAAATGCAATCGGAGACAATATGTGAATTAGTGAAACTGGACAAAGATAGCTCTAAATACAAACGCATTGCGACTGACTTTAACCAAGGAACGATTATCTCGGTGAGTTTCTCCAATTCATTTTTATATTAATTGAAAAAGTTGTGGGTTCGTATCCGCTTGGTGCCTGTGTTTTTGGAATTTGATTTCCTTGATTATTCTTGTTTTATAGCCACCTTTGCGCACATGTTAAGCTAAATGGGCCGAACGAGCTCCAAAGGAAATGAAGCGAAGTCAAGGATGAAACATCCTTCAGATATGCCCACGCCGAGATTCGAACTCAGGTGGTAGTGATATGTGATCCTGACAGACGTCCCTGGGTCACATGTCCTAGATGTAACCAGGACCGAGACTAAATAACTCGACTCGTGTCCTAGTCAAGATGCTCCGGTAGCGCAGTTGTTAGATCGTTACGCAGCAAATCACCAGGTTTTGGGTTCGAATCGAACTCATATATATATATATATATATATATATATATATATATATATATATAATACCGATATTTTCAGATTCAGCAAGTGCAGAATCCATACTTGTTTAAACATTACCAGTATATAAAGTCTCGAATGGAACAGCGCAATCCTCACATAGAAGTAGAGATGTATCTATATCATGGAACGTCAGCCGATGCCATCGAGAACATCAACAAACACGGATTTAACCGAAGTTACTGTGGCAAAAATGGTAATAAAACAACACAAAGTCGATATGTATCTCTGGCTAATTGAAGTGTTTTTCGAGCAAGCTATTCGTCTTAATTCCCATTTATTTCCGATCGTTTACAGCAACCGAATTCGGAGAAGGTGTATATTTTGCCGTTAAACCCAGAGTGTCGGCTGATGTGGTCTTTGCTCCGCCAGATTCTAGAGGCAACCGTTACATGTATATTGCTCGTGTTTTGGTCGGCAACAGCGCCAAAGGATCACCGGGACTAAAAGAAGCGCCACTGAGGGGAGATTCGGCAGGAGGTCGTTATGACTCGGTGTCAGCCTATGACCGATCCGTGTTCGTGATATTCTCCGATGCGCATGCCTATCCAGAATATCTGATCAAATTCAAGGCATGATATCCACTATAATATTATTGATAATTTAAATTTGTCTCCCGTCTCGATATTCACTTATCTCAAGTTTGAGAGTTATTACATACTGTGTTGTTTCATACATCACCATAAAGGAAGCGTTACGATGTATTTGATTGTTCAACATTTCAATAATTATATAATTTTGTGTGATTGAAGCAATAAATGACTGTCTTTCTCGGTCGTAGCATAATATATTTGCATACTGGTGCTTGCTGCTTTGCTGCTTTGTTTTTCACCAGGCTGTCGCTTATTCAGCACAGCCTCTATGTTGGAGTGGTTAAGAAATCTTCTCCCCCACGACTCAAAGGGGAGCAGTTCTGAAAGATGGAGCCAAAATACCCTGAGGGTGGTCACTGCCAGAGTGTTTTACGTACTCGGTTTTTTTTAACGTCCTCCGTTATTTATAATAATTCACTGGAGATGGCAACGCCATTTAACGTGGTTATCCACCCACGATGTTGTTAGCCGAGAAATTAATCTCTGGAAAAGTTTCGACCTCTTGCTAGGATCGAACCTGTGACCATTGTCACCAAGTGCCAAGTACTTAATCGCTAGGCCACCGGAGCTCACCGGAACATACTGGTGCTTACAGAATATTCCTTTTAACGCGAAACATAATTGCCTACAGTGCCTTCACCATTTCAATCACTACCGCCGTGTTTGAATCTTGGCGTGGGCATATCTGAATGGTGTTTCCTGTTTGACTTCGCTTCGTTGCCTTTGAAGGTCACTCGGCCCATTTAGCCTAACATGTGCACAAAAGTGGCCGTTTAACATAGACCATCTCGTACATAATATTTAAGCATCTACCTATCAGAACATACCTTCCATGTCTACATCCCATCAAAACGGGCAGATGACACGGTCGCAGATAACGATAACTGGCCGAATAGACAATTGTCGTCAGATGACTGATGGTGTGTAAATTTGACTTCTTCCTGGATATAGATGGTCTTTATTTGAACCTTTTTGGAACGCAGTTGTATACTCTGCCCCGATATAGCAATGAATAGGACACTTTTGGTTCGAATCCAAAGCGCATCCATATCTGTGGCATGTTTCTTTCCGTAAGCCTCGTTGTTATCTGTGCCGGTTTATCACCCCACACTGCTAACAAACACAAACAGTATCTCGAGATCATATCCAACATAATTAATTCGATGGTCCAGAAATTAACTTCCTTTCGTTCGAGGATAAAATCTGTCCTCCGTGATGGCTTTGGTGATATGACTCATGAAATCAAATACGAATGGTCACTAAATGATATTTTGAACTCTACTCTCTCGCTCACCTACCAATTATAACAAGTTGAAGTTCTTATCACGAATATATAACGAACAAATTCTACTATTTGATATAAATACAAAACCCAGTATCTCCAAAATACCCACGTTCAGAAATATTTATATTTCCTCTAACCGGGAATGTGTTGTACACGAAAGACTGCCAATTTACTCGCAGTACATTGCAGTAGTCCCTTGTTGTTCAGGGAGATTTATCAGTATTTGCGCTGCTTGCATTTTGTTGTATCTGTATGAATGATCTATTTCGCCAAAGATGTTATTTATTCCATAAGCTTAGCCGTAATTGGAGACTACAATTCCAAGATGTTGTCCATTCTTGATAAGCTCGCTTTCATCAAAAGTACAGAGTTTTCTTGATAGTTACGTTAATGAAACGTATTGGCTTCAGTAGCTGCCACCAAGCAAGTACCACTTGGTGTCGTAAGCTCTGCGATAGCACATTAGTTAAACCAATCAAACTAAGGTAACTAAATTTGCTAGATGTTTTCCTAGGATATCGTCTCTCGGTATGTGTTCCAGGTATGATCAATGGTGAGGCACTCATCCATTCCCAAGGGAATTGCCCCGTAGCCATATATAATCGATGTGTGACTAAACAAAGTACTCACTCACTAACTCGCTCATTACCTTGCGTTGTGCATCTAACTATATACTGCCCAAGAGGCACTATCAAGTTCTTAAATTAACTGCTTCAATATAAATACTTTCACATTCAGGGACATTGTAGATGAGCTTGCAGCTTTATGTACAAAGGAAATGCCAAGAAGACCACTACTTTCATGGTACAATAAGGACATAGCTAATTTTGCAGTGAAAGCATCCTTGTTATTCGACATATATTTTCTGTGTGAAATAACTTTAGCTGAAACATATTGGTTCTGTTAAGATACATTAATGTTCAGAAGGAAGACACAGATACACCCTTGATCAAATAGTCACCATCATGGTAGATGACAAAATCTAAGATGTAACCATGTTTGTGTGTTCTTTCTTGCACATGCTGCCTGAGATTGGCAGATCTAAGAAAGTCATCGAGTTCTTTGGTGTCTGCATTCTTTTGACAACCCCAATGTATATTGAAATCACATAATATCAACAGATGGGCAATGTTGGTTTCTGAACTTTTCCAGAAGAAATCTGCAGCTTTCAGACCATTTTTCTTAGATGGGTTTAATCGATAGATAATAACTACACGAACAGTTATCCCTCAGATACAAAAATCAGTTGGTCATTTCCAAAAGACTGAAACCACAAATGGGTGTCATACTTTAAAATCCAAGCTACACGATGAAAAGAATATCCAACTAGAGTAACACCACAAACAATATTCTGGTCTGAAACATTACCAAGATCAATATCCTTAACAACATCAGATATTTCATCATATTTATTACAGATCGACAGACAATTTATTAGACCAATATTTACATTTTCTATACTTACACCTGCGTCATTAGATGGTGTTATTGGCCTAATGATCTAATTGATCGGATTAGACCCTATCTGCCTTGGATACTATCCATTACGTGGACACATAGCTAAAGATAAAGTGAGCAACTGAGCTTTAGTATAATTGATTATCTATAAATATGCATACTTATATAAGAAAATAAGGGGAAAGGAAATTCTGGTGGTTACAGAAGAACAACGCAAACAACTCTCAACCATTAACATACCTAACCACAAACGGGGTTCTTCGCGTAAACACCAGAATGGGTGATAATACTGGATGTGGAGTGATCAATTAAAATTAAATAAACGAAATGCGCATGGGTCAATTATTCCTCGTTGACCCTTACTTCAGCTCAAATATGGCGACCGAGCACGTAGTTGTTATATTAATGGCTCTGAAACAGCAATGCCCAGCAACAATCAACTACGGTCTGTCTTCCTACTGATAGCAGTTGATATTTACCAGTGTCAGTGAAACCCACAATTACGAGGTCTCAAAGGTATGATGTCATACGTATTCCCCCACTTTTCAATTTATTGATTGATATGAAATGAGTTTAATTTATTACATTTCCCTTACACTTAGTTTCCTTTTGTTTGTAGAATGCATACGCTCGTTTGCCCCGACAACGCAAGTTGACAACAGGAGACACGGAGATTGCTGCAGGCAAAGATGCGGAATTATGATGGAAATCAGTTGACATGGAGGGTATATTTGGTTTAACATATATGTTTATTGTGGTTCAAGTAATATGCTGGTCAGCTTGTTTTTCTTGTATCCAGGCTAATAAACTCTTTGTCTTTACTAGTCCTGCCGTCTAGTAAAATAAATGCCAAAATTGTACCCCTTTTCATAATATAATTTTAATACATAGCAGTAACATGTGCTACTCATATATGTTTATGTATTTCTGTCATGGAGGTGTTTCGCGATTCAGAAGGCACCTTCACACGACTCTTCGAGATACACCGATGCTCCGCATGTACAACACATTTCAGGAATATGTTGTGGCAGATGCCACATACAAATTAACCGACTTGTGGATGCCACTCTTCCTGGTGATTGGCATTGATGGCAATGAACATTCACTGCTGTTTACTTTAGACACTTGCTGCATTTACACATATGTTGGCCGTATTTTTATCAGCATTGCTAGTTTATGCATAATTAGATGTATAATTTATACCAAAGAAATGTAGCTAGTACAATTAGTAACAGGTCATTGTTTCATTTCTTTATTTGATTAGACATACAAGGGCCACAACCATGCTTGGCCACGCACGGAGGCCACCAAGACATATGTGAAAGGAATGCGTTCAGTGTCGCCTTCCCTGCTGCAACTCTCCAGCTGTGCCTGTCTTACGCATTGCGAGGTGACGTTGGACGAGAAGGTTATCCGAGTTGGCCATTGCGATGCTCCGCTTCACAGTTTTAATGCCATGGCAATTGCTCGTTGTGGGTGGCAGTTTGATCAGCAGTGCATGCTGCTGGAGGAGACAATATCAATTCCGGCTGCACTGGTACCGTGCTACAATGTCCGACTTTCCATGCTTAATGAGCAGACCAACAACATTGTTCAGGCAGAGATTGCCAAATGTGAAACTGTCCAGTTCCTAGGATGATGATGATGATGATTGGTGTTTTACGGCCACTTCTGTGCACATGGTAGGCTAAATGGGCCGTCCAGTTCCTAGGATGATGATGATGATGATGATGATGGTGATTGGTGTTTTACGGCCACTTCTGTGCACATGGTAGGCTAAATGGGCCGTCCAGTTCCTAGGATGATGATGATGATGATGATGATGATGATTGGTGTTTTACGGCCACTTCTGTGCCCATGGTAGGCTAAATGGGTCGTCCGGTTCCTAGGAGATTTGGAGGCACTAGTGCCATCACCTGTACGTGTGGATTTCGGTGTACATTTCATTTGCCATGCCACCACATTTTCGCCCACAGAGAGATGAGCAGCAAATAATCTTCTGATGCTAACCTAGTAGACAAAATAAATATCATAATATAAAATAGTATAAGTCAAGTATATTTTTATATACACTATGGGGGGCACCTCCATGGTCTATTTAGTAGTGCGTTGAATGAAATATTCTGACGCCATTACTAAGATAAGATAAGTTTATTTAGGGTCGATAAAAGTGTAAGAATAACATTTGGGACAATCACTGTTACATCAACATAATAAATCTATACTAAAGAAATGTAATATTCATTGCACATGTCATATAAATATGATTTTATGCAGATGAAATATGTATGATAAAATGAAACATAGATATTCATACAAAGAATATAAAATATTTGTTTCACTTTATGCACCATAACTACACTAAAACCCTTGAAGGAAAAATAGTTTTAAAGTATTGGATAAATTGCATTATATACACCTAAGAAAATGTAGTTGTATATAAATACTTTACCTATTAATAATATTACATCGTAAACATGAGCCACATTCACAGTATGATACCTAATCATGAAGAAGGATCTTAAAATTAGTTTATCAGTTTTTCATTGTGAGGTACACATATTATTTTCAGATCTTAGATTAATTTGTAACTTTTTAGGTTAAATCAGAGTATTTAGATAGGATTCTCATCACGTGGAATTTTGGATACTGCTTCCATAAACTTTCTAACCTGTACAACATATAGTGGATGTTTATTATAATTGTCTAGTAATAATTCATAGGAACTGTTGAAGTCAAACTTAATCAAGCTGAATGTTTTTTTCTTGAAGCTTTTTCATTTTGTATATGTTAAATATACTAGAGAAATGCCATATAACAGAACAATAATTAAAATAACATTTAATAAAACTATTATAAAGTAACAGCTTACTTAACTCATGAAGTACATTACATAGTCTAGCCAGAACATTAATTTGATATATGCGTATCAAAAATGTTATATATTATCTTAGTTTAATCCCAGAATGTTGACAATATTCTCTGGAAATATATCATGTTTTCCTATCTTAAAACTACCATGATTTTCATATCTACCAAAGACAATACATTGAATCTTGTCAGGATTAACCTTCCTACTATTATTCTCAAACTACGTGATCACATTGTATACTATATTTATTCATAACAAAGTCATAATCATAACCAGAACAGACAAATGTATTATCATTGGCATCACTGTATACATCAACATCTTCTAACATAAATAACATATCATTAGTAAACATTTAATAAGGCTCAGGGACCCATAAGTATCTTTGTAAACATTTCCCCATTCACTTTTAAAACTATCAATTTTACGCGTTTACAATCTCGATAGTAACTGAGAAATAATTCACATGCAGATTTTGATAATCCATATGCTCTTAGTTTAGATAAAAATAATTTCATCTTGTGCTAGTCATTTGTTAAATAATAATTAGCTATTGGCAGATTTCACACCTGAAAATCCATTGGCGAAATCCAATGACAATAAAGCCCCATACTATAAAGACAAATAGTTTGTATAGTGAGCTTTCATGACCAAAGCATATCCAATTGGATTGTTACACATCACTCGCATTAATTAGGATAATCATCCACCAAATTGGAGATGAGCTTTCAGCAAGCACACAATAGACTAACAGGTGAAGCCACATACTGTAGCCATTAGGGTGTGGCAATAAAGGAAAATCATCTTTGTCTGGTGTAATAAAATGTGTGTGTGTGTGTGTGTGTGTGTGTGTGTGTGTGTGTGTGTGTGTGTGTGTGTGTGTGTGTGTGTGTGTGTGTGTGTGTGTGTGTGTGTGTGTTTTAGCTGTGTATAATAAGGCACAGGCACAGAGAATCTCGAACCGTGAATTCAAACTCTGGACGTTTCTTCAGGGGACTGAATCCAGAGTGGCGACTTTTCTTGCTGAGACATGTGTAATGTCTCACCAGTCCCTAAGCCGCCAAGCAAAAACAAAAAGCGAATCACCTACAGCCGTGGAGTTTGGGAGTAGAACACCCAAGTCAGATCACGGCAGTAGTGAGAATGTTTAGATTAATTATCTAAGCAGCCCTATTTATAGCTATTTTTCAATTGCTGTATCCCAACATATCCAAACATCCTACGAGACCTACCTCCATAAATCTAAATACAAATACAACTATACATACATTAATCTAAAATAAAATGTCCATACCTCCACATATTGATAGATGTGTGCGTATACCTAAGCATGTGTCTGGTCTACTCATCAGCCTGTGGGAACCAGCTAATTCGCTTTTCGTACGCGACAAATATGTCACAAATATGTGTGCGTGCATGCGTGTGCGTGTGTGCGTGTGCGCGCGAAAAATATGATGATAACAGAAATGTACATTAGTCTTAGTAAATAAATATTATGGTAATACATTTTATACCTACAATGGATAATATAGCATTTATAGTGTAGTCGTGGTCAAAGATCATTTTTACAACATTTGAACTTAAAATCTATACATTATATTCCATAAATAATCCAATTTATTGTTCATCTTCACACTACAAGTTAATATTGCTCCAGGTTACCATTATGCTTTTGCAGGTAACAAATCTGTCAATTAGCTGGCTGCCTTAAGTGCTTCAAAGTACTATATCTGTTTGGTGAAAAACAAGGAAAGATGGCTGGCATCAGCGCGTTGGCTGCGCTGCAAAACATTGAAGCTGTGACACGTGCTGCTCTTTGGCCTCAATACTATTTGCCATAAATATATAATACCAATGAACATTAATGCATTTTCATTGTAACATAAATAATATTGTCCATTGTGAATACTTGTTTATGTATGAATGTGATAAAACTTTTATTTGCTATCTTTTACGGATGTATCGCATTTAGCATTGAAGAAATCATATGTCAATTAACAGGATGTGTGGTCACAGTTAGTTATGATAACAGGTCTATGGGTTTGACTAATAATCTCTGGTAGGATCGATTCACCCCGGAATGTAATACTGTGGTAATATTCTGGTAGTAATGCAGATTGTTTTATTTATTTACTGAACCTCACTGCTTTTGTTTTGTTGTTCGGGGAGAATCCCCAGGCTGTCGCTTATTCGGCACAGCCTTTATGTTGGAGTGGTTGAGAAATCTCCTCCCCCACCACTCACAGGGGAGCAGTATGGAAATACCCGGAGAGTGGTCACTGCCAGAGTGTTTTACGTACTCGGTTTTTTTTAGCGTCATCCGTTATTTATAATAATTCACTGGAGACGGCAGCGCCATTTAACGTGGTCAACCACCCACGATGTTGTGAGCCGAGAAATTAATCTCTGGAAAAGATTCGACCTCTTACGGGATTCGAACCTGTGATCGTTGGCACCAAGTGCCGGGTGCTTAACCGCTAGGCCACCGGAGCTCACTAACCTCACTGCGAGTATGATGCCTGCTTTTATAAACTTATGGATGCCTGGACTAGATCAATGGGAGTTACTTGATTGGCTGCAGGGTATTCATATTTTCTTTGTGATGGATTTCCCAAGTCTGTTTTCCAAGCTGGCAAATACTGAATATTGACTGTGAAAGATGACAGCCGGGGATGTTGTAAATCTGTGTATGTATTCCCTTCTGGGAAAATACATTGGCTGATAAGTGAAAACAGCTGTCAGCTAGTCGAGCCAAACAATCACAATGAGCAAAGACTATAACGCCATACTATTTAACAACAATCTAAGGACGCAATGGAGAGGGCCAGATATGTTTTGGGGGTGGAATGCCTGAAATCTTAAAGTATAAAATAGTCTGATTAAAGAAATAACATAGTTCCCACAGCCAAGGAAATATTATTTTCCAGGATATTTCCAGGATTTTTCCAGAACAAAATTATCATTTTCCAGGATAAAGTATACAAAATTTAAAGATAATAAAATAATAGCAATATGTGCGAAAAGGCATATATTTAATCAATGTATGATCGATTATTGACATTTTTATGGTACAGCCTCCTCCTCCTCACCCCTGCTAGCTGTTTGATCCATATACTTTTATTTAAATTTTAACTAACATGGGATATCAAGACTACATACCAGTACTCTTTTTCTTCTACAATCGAAGTTTGCTTCTACAGGCATAATATTTATTCAGGGGATTTTTTGTTTCAGATATTTCCTGATTTTGTCAAATTCAAGGAAATTTCCATGATCTGGAAAATTAATTTGTTATTTTCAAGGTTTCCAAGTCTTTCCAGGAAGCGTCGGATGATGATGATGATGATGATTGATGTTTTACGGTCACTTTTGTGCACAAGGTAGGCTAAATGGGCAGAGCGACCTCCAAAGGTAATGAGGCGAAGTGAAAGACGAAACAACCTTCAGCTATTCCCGCGCCGAGATTTGAACACGGGTGGTAGTGATCTGTGGTCCAACACGCTACCGCTAGACCACGGAGGCGCCCCAGAACGCGTCGGAGCCCTGTATAATAAGAAATTAAACACGTATGCTACGTCACTTGTGAAATAACATACATAGAAATGAGATACATGTATATAATACATGTTAATCTTGATATTATAATAATAATAATAATAATAATAATAATAATAATAATAATGTATATTAAATAAAGTGCTCTTACTAGCAGGAGCCATTCAAAGGCGCTGTACAAATAATATGTAATATAATAATACCCCAAATAATATGTCTGTAAAAATCCAGTAAGTGATTTAAAACATACAAATTATTTATCTGTGAAAGCGACCTTGAACAGGTGTGTTTTCAGAACGGATTAAAAAATTTCAAGAGACGACGCATTTCTAATATTTGCCGGCAACCTATTCCACAAAGTGGGGGATGCAACATTAAATGCACAATCACCATATGACTTGGGCTGAGAAACTTGCACCTATAATAGTATCTGACTAGATGAACTGCGTTTTGTCGATGATTTATAATGGGCACCAGTTCACACAGGTATTCTGGCGCCATATCATTAATAGATTTACAAGTTCTTAATAAAATCTTGAAATGGATACGCTGTCTAACATGTAACCAATGCCATATTCGTGATAATCATGTCATGCATTTTATTATTGATTAAAACTTCTCTTCGTAACGTAAAATAGATTATAATTTATTTATTTTGACAACATATCAGCATGATACTTTATTTTTGTAGGAAATGTCATTTTTAAATGTCATCTATATTATAAATATGCTTATTAACAATACTGCATTAGTGTATGAGATATATAAAGTTGTGTACGTTCAGAGGCGAGGGTCTAAACAAAGGCAAAACCATTATGTGATGCACAAAATGCCATGGTAGGGTGGAAGAAAAATGGAAATCAGATAATGGCTAAATGTCTTCTAATGCACTACAAAATCCGTATTTTTTTAATAAACGCTGTGTATAAATATTGGCAAAAGTAGACATTCCTGTGAAGAAAGACACATGGTATGAGACTTGATAATTGGATTAGTGTATATACAGATTGTTAGGATTATTGGGGATTACTCGATTTCTTACTAGAAACATGAAAATGCTCCCAGTCATAAGGTGAAATATGGTGCATTATATCACTAAAATATTTAATAAGCAGACTCACCATTTATTTCATGGTGGACTCTTATGAAAAAGGCTGGCCTTGAACAAATGTCTAAGGTGTTCTTTAATGAACCTATATGCAATTTGTTTTGGAAACGATGTGCTTACGGAAATGTATTTTCATTTATGTCAAGGCAGAAAACCCTCAAATGGTTTTTGAGTAGTCTCAACACAGAAAACCTACGCTCTGCTTCTGCACATGTGACAATAGAGTACATCCTAATACCAGTAAAATTATAATGTTCGAAAAGCAATCTGGATCTGCAGATACTAAAGATTTCATCAAAGTATCAAGTAAACCGAACCTGTCAGACTCCCTGGGCCACATGTTGAACCTTCTGGATACCTCATTATCTAATATCCTCGGAGTTGGCAGGTCGTCATGCCATGATTCCAATTGATCTGGGGAGCCATCCCTAGTTTGACCATTAAAGATTGTATTAGACTCAGCAAAGCACTCATTGGAGAGCAGATGTCTACAGAGAAACGGTTCTGCAACTGTTGCAGTGAGATATCAATAAAAGACATGCCAATTTATCTCTATAAAGAAGAGGTGGGTCAACAGGTACACTAGACCTATTACACTGAACGCTTGGAACCCATGGCATTTCCGCTTCAGTATCAATAAATGAAGCTGCTTTGTCGTACCATCTCTGGAATGAGACCAATGTCAACCCTCAAACATTGAATCTCTGATTTGATATTGTCAATCAGTGTGTATGCCTCAAAGACATCACTATCTATTTTTTGTAGTTTAGCTGATAAACCTTACAAATAATCCAAACTATTCTTCAATACTGTGACGCTACCAATCTCTGCAGACTACTTTTCAAACCATGAGCCGTAATATTTGTGTCACTATTCCAACTCCAACAACTTTCATTAACTTCTGGATAAACATGTGGATTAATCACAGCATCAAGGAAAGTAACCACGTGTTTATAAAGCTTACCAATTGTTTCCAAACAAGAATGTCTTTCAACCCAGCATGTCTTGCACAAACCTTTAAGTTTATCGTGACGAATATTAGGGCAATATTGTTTGAGTGCAAGCTCTATGGAGTTATGCCTCTTGGGAGAATTGTCAAAAAATTGTACTTACTAAATTAAGTAACTTAAGTAACTTAGCATAAAATGAAGTTTAATTGTGATTTGTCTGTTAAACAATAATGCTATATCAGAGATACATTATACAATACTCAATGTGTGGTTATTTAGGAATGACAAATTCGCAGTACTACTACAAGTTATTATGTCACCAAATGATATATTGCATTTAAATATGGAAGATCCGTACTAGAGATGGGAGTGGGTTTCTGACCCCCTGAGAGGTAAGGGTTCTAACCCTCCTGGAAGGGGGCCTCGTAGATCCGCCACTGACGTTGTTTCAACACAAAATCTCTGTTTAATCCAGATCGGGATGGGGGAGATCAAACCCAACCTTCTTTAAAATAAAGTTAGGCAATTTAATATGTTTTGAGTTGATATCATGTATAATTATGACGAATGGACTTTGATAACATAATTGTAAATATCCGGATACTTGACATATGGGTACGTATATTAGTTAGATCGTAGTTGATCCTGTGTTCAGATGGCATACTCTACTGATCCTGGTCTACATGGGATATCTTGTATACATATCTGTCTTCAGCATCTGGTGATAGATCCATACTGATTATCGTATCTGACAATTCTAAACTTTCTAACAATATTGCTTGATCTAGATACATTTTGTTGGCGGTTGACTGAATTCTGAATCAGGATACCAGCCTGGATGCAACTCAGCGATTGGTTCCCAACGTGGCCGCGTAAACAAACAATCACGTGTCTGTGAAAAGTTGATTTCGATAACATGCATAATTCTGGTAATAACTGTCATTTCGAGAAACCCGGTGTCTGTGCTTTCTATAAACGATTTAAGGAAATGGCTATTTTTATCAGTAACTACCAGAAAATGGTTGCTCTTTCAAGAAAGAAAGAATAAAACTCATCCTTAGATAAATAATTTAAACAAGATACATTCGCCCGACTGAGAAACGGTACCAGCTTCGTGTTGGTGACGAACGCGAACGTGACGATTTAAATCGGTGTTCCAATGCATAAAGGTGAAAGACTGGAATTGGCAAAGAGTCTAAGTACTCCAAGTGATTACTCAGCTTAAGAAACTGTAGAAACCAACTGTACGAGCTGGTCAAATGAGTGGATGTGAAGCAAACACACAGTTACCCAACGGCAGTATGAATGCGCACAGCTTTTGCTTATCAAATGTTTGACAAACAACTTCGAGTTTACAAAGTCAAATGCTGGTCGTGGTGATTGTGGAAAGTGCCGCAGAACAGAACGGGTCAGGATTGAAATTGTCTAAGGTAAATACTTCGTTCATTGTGTTCGCTTTGTTTTGTTTGTTGCCTGCAGATTGTGTATCCCTTTAATTCGTGTTACATAAATCAATATTTTTTTAAACAGTCTCAGAGCATAATAGATTTGTCTATTTTCCCTTTTCCACATGGCATTCCCTTATATTTACTGCGACTTGTCTCTGACATAGAGTGCGAGTAGCGTTGCCGTGAGTCGGTTTCCGGGTTTAGGATGTGTCGAAGGGTGGATATATGTTACTTTGAGTAGGCGAAATCATATAAAACAATACGGAACAAAACATCAGTGTGTTCTGTGTATAAATCTGAATACACGTACACACACACACACACATATATATATATATATATATATATATATTTCGTGTAGTATAGCCCTTGTAAAATGTATTATATTGCTATTATTACATAGCATGTAACACACAAGGCCTCAGGCCTTTCAGATGTATCCCATAGTTTCAACATTTTGTTTTCTTTGTGTGAAATACATTGATTTAAAAATGTAAAAACCTTTTGAATATGATAATTGTAACTGACAATGGTTCAATAAAACGGGGGCGTACACGTTCATACATACGCGGAGTTTGTCTCCTGGCAGCATTCACTAACCTTCATCGTGAATATTCGGTACTATCCTTTGTCTCTTAGTAAACTCTGACTTACCTGTCATTCATAAGTTATTTGTGACGTCATCACTATCCGCTTGCATTCACTGAGCATGCGTGTATAAACAATCGCATAATTAATTATCCAGATGGCTGCCAGCTCAAACTCATCCATGAAATACAAAACTTATTGCGACGTTTCTACCCACACAACTAATTTATGTATTATTAAAATTTCTCTACAGTTGGCTCCTTCATTCCTTTCACAAATTTCCACATTTTTAACAAAGACGTATACCGGGAAAACACGATAATAATTGAAATCGAAAATTTCAAGTATTTTTGAAAAGGGTGATAGTAAATTAATTGGTCGATAATTGTTTATGGGGTTATTTTCAAAATTTTTAATATTGGGATGACGTTGGCTATTTTTAGTTGCGTTGGTACTACACCTACCAGAAAGGACTGATTGATTATATGTGCAATTGGCTGATGAATTAAGTTTGTTTCTTTAACTAATTTTGTCGACATATCATCATATCCGCTACTGAATTTGGGTTTTAGTTTATCGGTAGCATTGATCACTTGAGCGAATTCAATTGGTTCTAGGAACATACTATTAGAGTTTTTTAGATATTGTGTATATTTATTCTTTGTTTAAGGTACACTTTAAGAAGTTTGCATTCCTATTTTATAAAGTGATTGTTAAATTCTTCTGCAAGCTTTGTTCTTTCAGTAATGTTTTGACCATTTATACAAAATGAATGTGGAAAACTTGATTTGTCATATGATTTACCAATTGCTTGTTTGAGTATTGTCCAGGTTTTCTTCATATTAAATATATTTTCATTTAGCATATTTTTAGAATAATCTATTTTGATTTCAATTGGCTATATATATTAATGTAAGTCTTGTATCGTTCGATGGTATATGAACTTGGATTCTTTCATTTATTTTAAATAGTTTAGTTTTGCTTCTTGAGGAAACCAAAAGACTGGCAGTTACCCATGGTTCTCGTGTAATATATTTTATATTTTGCTTAACTGATTTGAAGGGAAATGCATCCTTGTACTTAAAGGCATCCTTGTACAGTGTCATAAAAGCATTAGAAGCATTATTTGGACACTGAATTTCCAGAATTCAGTTGAGATAAAAGTTGTTTAAATTTGGCAAGATTTGTTTCAGGAAATACTCATATTTGACGATTGAGAAGAGTTTTTTTTTTTTTATCAAATGAAATTTTCCTAAATGGTCTGCTATGTCCGTAATTATAATACCTGAGGAACATCTGTTTGCATCCCTAAAGTCATTGGTATAAATGACAATTAAAGTTGCAGTTGATGGGATTAATCTAGTTGGTTTATGAATAAGGGGAACAAAACCACGAGAGAAGACGTTACCGATATAGTCATTTGTTTTCCTGTGTATGCCATACTTTAAAAGGGAGCCTCCGTGGTCTAGCGGTAGCGTGCTGGACCACAGACCACTACCACCCGTGTTCGAATCCCGGCGTGGGCCTATCTGAAGGTTGTTTCGTCTTTCACTTCGCCTCATTATCTTTGGAGGTCGCTCGGCCCATTTAGCCTACCTTGTGCACAAAAGTGGCCGTAAAACTTCAATCATCATCATCATCACCATACTTTAAATGATCACAATGTTAAAATCGCCCTTTGTAACTGATGTTTTCCGCACAGGATTTAATATGCCCATTGTATCAAATAGGTGTGTAGAAAAAATCTCAACGTTTGCTGTGGGTGGGGTGTTTGGACGATAAATAATTCCCACTATGCTATTTTTGACAGACGTTGAGATTATTTCGATAAATAAAGATTCATAAACGAGCAGAATAAATACACTCAAATACTATCTTTGATAAAAAGCCCAACCCCACCCCTAACACCATCAGAGCGACACCGTGTAAGGATATCATGAAATCCAGGAAGTTTTAGTCTAGGGTCATCATCACATTTGTAAACCTCACTAATTCCTATATAATCAAAACAGAAGTTATCCCGTTGAAGTTCACACATTAGTTCCCGAGATGATTCCCAATTTACCAATAGACCTCGACAGTTTAAATGAAAATAACTACAAGCATTATTTCCATTCTTTGCCATGTCACTAAATTGATCAGGATCGTAATAGTTACAACTAGAAGATATGCCATCAAAAGATGAGTCTCTGCCTTTTTCGTTTTCCGGATTTATTGATTCATACAGTGAAACAAAGTCGTATCTCTCATCATCCATAACCTGAGCTAATGAAAGGTTATCTGCCATCCAAAATCAGGGCACAATCTATCTCCTCTCCCACCTCCCCACATTCAACGTGTTTCCTCATCTAACTATAAATTGAAATAAAATCCTGTTTAGGAATAATGTATACAGTGTAAAACATATTTCCACTATTTAACATAATGTTGTACTATAATGATGTTGAGTCAGCTGCAAAGTTTAACAGGAATCTATGAACATGTACAGTGAACATACTTTGCGATGAACCCCCCCCCACCACAGGCTAAATATATATACAGAAAAATATATACTGAATTTTATTTCAAAACATTTTGATTTTCCATAATAAGGTTAGGATTTCATTTTATATTCTAAGAATTTGAACTTATCCATGTACATAACTAACACGAGCATCCCATGTTATTTTGAACACGTTTCTTTAATTAGTGAATTTTGACGGCTTAAGTTTCGTTAGTGCCGCTTTGCATACCTGTTCGGTGATTTCAAATCTTCTGTTTCGTATGTGTTGCAAATTTGGACCACATTTCCTGGTGAGCATTAGCATGCAGTCAGTGATATCCAGGTCGTTGATTACCTTTATCATCTCTAGTCCGAGTCCAAAGTCATCATCGGATTCAAAGTTTTAAATACGACCAAGTTTGGGATCATCAAAGCAATATGCGGACGTTACGTGTGTTGAAGCGATTGCGGGCGATTGCAGAAGCTTATCAAGCGTTCGTCTAACATCATACATTGATGAGGCCTTGGCTGCAAAACCTTGGAAGATGATGATGATGATTGATGTTTTACGGCCACTTTTGTGCACATGGTAGGCTAAATGGACCGAGCGACTTCCAAAGGTAATGAGACGAAGTCAAAGACGAAACAGCCTTCAGATATGCCCACGCCGGGATTCGAACACGGGTGGTAGTGATCTGTAGTCCAGCACGCTACCGCTAGACCACGGAGGCGCCCCAAAACCTTGGAAGATACTTCTTCCATCGTTTACTATGTCGCTCGATGAAATTGTAATTTCCTCAATCTGAGAGTTTGCAGAACTTATCCCTGGTATAGGAGATGGTAAATACTGGCTTTGGAGATTACCATTTATGAACAATTTTGTATCTACTAATTGGACCTTTTGATCTTTGTTTGGTCTCTTTTTGGAAGCGAGGTAGAACGAACTGCTTCCGTTCCGTGCGGGCAGGTGGCAGTTGCTTAGATATAAAATGTCCAGTACCTGACTCATCACTGTATTGGGCTGCGCGAATATAGGCAGGGGACCAGTAGGCCGCGGGATCGAGCTGATTTTCGCCCAATGCGATGGGACGCCGGAATATATCAATCATCCACACCTGAAACCTGCATTTCCTCAGCGAAAAATCGTTTCGCTACTTGTGTGCTGAACTTATCTGGTTGTTCTCTGTAAAACATATTCTTCTTATTGAAACTTATAATCAAGTCTGTCTTCACCGAATGAGTACGAAGGTTAGATAATTCATCTTGAATTCTCTTATTTATTATCTCCGAGCTAGTAAGCCGACCTATTATCGTATCCATGTAGGATTTCATGTCATCCAGTGAATTTGTGATATTCTTTACGTCACGATGTTCCCTTTCCTCGAACTCATCTATTCTTGTTGTCAGATTTAAGAGGCCTTTTGACAGTGAACTAATTTGCTCTCCGTTTTCGTCAATCTTTTATCCATTTTCTTCCGTCTTAGTTTGAATGGTGCATAATTTTTCGCACGGCATGTCAAGAGTAACAGTGCTCGGGACTTCTGATTCAGGTTCTCCCTTTACTCTACATGATTTGCGCTGCACACTCGGTCGGGATGCATCCCGATCTGGCATATTGGTTAGACTCGACGCTACGCACTAAATGACTTTATGAACAGTTGTTTCTAAACGAAAACAAAACGCTGGGTCCTTCGGGTGTAGCAAACACTGAAATTGCACTAACCGTTTGTACTGACAGTTTATGTACAATAGGGTCCACTCATGCGTAACACAATGGTCATGATGGCTGACAATCGACTACAAATAATCCAACATAAAAATGCTTACTTCGCCATATCAGCACAAATAATTTAATATTTAGACACATATTTATAATTCATGTATGTTCCTAGGGTACATATCACAATAGTTCGAACATAACAGCAGTCATGTTATGAGTTTTGACGAGCTCACGTATTCACGTTTCCAATAGTGCTAGCCCACGTCTAGGTTCAATATATTTAACAGTTTATCAAACATTTTTATTCCCCGCAATTTATTTCCAGGGATACACCAGTTACTGGATGAGAAGCTAGAATTAAAGATGTTTAGTCAACCAGAAGATGGTAATTATATGTCTGTTTGTGTGCGTGTGCATCCGCGCGTGTAAATATTAATTATTGTTAAATTGGTGGTAACAGTAATACATGCTATTATGTTACCATATAACTAGTGTTAGTACACTAGAGCTAATACACTACTGTAGTGGTACATCAGTAGTATTCTCTCTTCCAGATTTAAAAGATACATTTCGGGATGTATCATCCAAAGGTAAATGAATAAGAACTTGGAATTGATAGAGGGATAGACTGATTAAGGGCGTGTGTGTGTGTGTGTGTGTGTGTGTGTGTGTGTGTGTGTGTTTTTGGTACATAGTAAGAGGCAACAGGCACAGAGCATCAACATATCTAAACCTCCTTCGAAACCTACCTCCATAAATCTAAATACAACTATACATACATTAATCTAAATATTAAATGTTCAATACCTCCACATATTGATAAATGTGTGCGTATACCTAAGCATGTGTCTGGTCTACTCATCAGCCTGTGGGAACCAGCTAATTCGCTTTTCGTACGCGACAAATATGTCACGCCCACAGGAAAGCGGCTACATGCAGGCTACGTACAAAAAGCGGAAGCACGTAAAAACATACCATTTGATACCACAGCTCGCAACAAACACGTGCGTGTGGTTCAATGGTGACTTGCTACATACATATCATAAACTATTTTGACACCACAGTTTACATTCAACAGTAATTTTCTGTGGTCCAAAAGAAACCTGTATATAAAGCATTTCGACACCTCAGATGCTGACCTCAGCTTTATTCTGGGTTCGAATAACTGAATAAATCCTACCTATATGAACCATGTATCAATACACGTCCGACTGGTCTGGCGTCGAAGTTCTTCTCTAACCTAAGTGAAAATTCAAGCCCTATATATAGCCTCAGCGTGTTAACAACATTACAGTTTGTTCATAACAAAGATAATGTACACTAACACAGTATGGACTCACTAAAGCGATTAAACTAAAATAAAAACAAAGTAGCAATACCGCACAATGGATTATTACTGGACTAGAACGAAATATCGTCTCAAACCTGAGTAAATACTACGATTTACTCGAACCTAACAGCTAACCCTCATACGTTTCCGTTCATCACTAAGGGAACGTTCATTCACGCTTAATTTAGCGTCCCTAAGTATATGCAGTTAGGTGTGGTGGGATCTAAATTAAAGCGCCTATCCACTTGATCTATTTGACCCATGGTCGAGAACAGCGGATTTCAGGCAGATCTCCGATACTGCGATTATAATAGCTATACATTTAACAAATTTCCTATATCAGTGTAACCTAATTACTCATAATATGGAAAAAAAACTCTGTCCGCAGCTTAATACCCATGGAGATGCCTGCCGGAGTAACAAACGACTCCAGGAGTATAAATCCATCAAGCAGCATTGTATGAATTAATAGGTCGTTTCGCCAGACCACATAAGAGGACAACAATATAGATTCTACATTATACATAACAAAGCTAATAGACTCAAACATGTTGTAATATGTTGTAATAACGACATAGCTTTCTTACATTGGTGTAATAAGGAATCTGGATGGAAATAGATCAGATGTCTGGCACGGGCAATGTGCGTTTTAGGGTACATATAAATAGGCAACAGGCACAGAGCATCAACATATCCAAACATCCTTCGAGACCTACCTCCAAAATTTAAATACAACTATACATACATTAATCTAAATACAAAATGTTCCATACCTCCACATACCGATACATATGTGCGTATATCTATGTGTGTGTGTGTGTGTGTGTGTGTGTGTGTATATTTAATCTAACTTTTTAAAATTATTCCCCAATTATAATAAACGCCTGATATTTTACCTGAAATTCTTCGATTTTTTCCAGACCTGACAAAAACCTTTCTACAAGGTGCAGAACGAGGTAATAAACAAAAACATAAAATATCATCGGAGGTTATTTATTGCTAATTATATGAAGATGGAAATTATAAAAAAATCTTGACCGAACACACACCATACACCACACCATCACACACAAGACATCACACAACACAACACACCAAAAAAAACACAACACAACACACCACAACACACCACAACACAACACAACACACCACACAACACGCCACACCACAACACATGACACCACACCACAACACAGGACACCATACCACACCACACCACATCATACCATACCATACCACACCACATCACATCACACCACACCACACCACACCACACCACATCACACCACACACAACACATATAACACAACACGATACACCACACCACACGACACGACACGAGACACCATACCACACGACACGAGACACCACACCACACGAGACACCACACCACACGAGACACCACACCACACCACACCACACCACACCACACGACACGACACCACACCACACCACACGACACGACACCACACCACACCACGCCACACGACACGAGACACCACACCACACGACACGAGACACCACACCACCCGACACGACACGAGACACCACACCACCCGACACGACACGAGACACCACACGACACGAGACACTACACCACACGAGACACCACACCACACCATACGACACGAGACACCACACCACACGACACGAGACACCACACCACACGAGACACCACACCACACCACACGAGACACCACACCACACTACACGACACGAGACACCACACCACACTACACGATACGAGACACCACACCACACGATACGAGACACCACACCACACGACACGACATGGATGTAGTACCCTGATGAATCACCGAGATGCTGTATTCATAAATCGTATTTCTTTGTGCTTGTGCTTTATCCCACACTGCTAAAACACTATATTTGCAGTATAAACTACTCCTGGCCACGTGTATTTAACAGATACTCGACTACACAAATGGTATTTCTTACAATTCACGCTAAGTTATAAAACGATTAGTTAAACAATTGAATTATATGTCTCATTTTTATACAGGACATAAAATTATCGAAGGGAATCGACCACAAACATCAGTTCTTGAAGCATTTAAAAGTAGGTCATCACTGTGTCCGTCTGTCTGTGCTCTCCCTCTCTCTCTCTCTCTCTCGTGCGCGCGCTCGCTCGCTCTCTCTCTCTCTCTCTCTCTCTCTCATTTTTGTCTGGATTAATTTATTTAAAAAATCTGAATTGTTGTTTGTTTTATTTATTCCAGACCTTAAGGAAACATTTCGAGGAAGAAGCAATATTAATACTGAAGGTACATTAAAGTGTTTGCTATGAAATTCCATTAAGAGCACGCAATTATTGGCTCCTTGTTGTGTATGTGCGTGCGTGTGTGTAAGTGCGCGCATGCACACATATATTGACTAATGCTAAATATATGATAATAATAAGGGTATATGGTGTTGTATAATTAGTATTCACCATATCAGTAATAATTTATCTTCCAGATTTAGCAGTCACCTTTCGGGATGCACCATATGGAGGTATACTAATTAAAAGGATGAATAGATGGGGTGTTAATAAGTAATTTTATCTTTTCTCAATTATATCCCTACACTAATTAACCCCCGATATTTCACCTGAAATTCTTCGATCTTTTCTAGACATGAAAGATACCTTTCAAGAATGTCCAGATCAAGGTAATAAACGAAGATATAGAATATTATTACGTTAATAATTTATTGCATGCTTCAGAATATGGTAAATATTGATTGTATTTTTTGTTAACAATATATACAAATATCTTGATTAAATGTCAGATGTCAAATAAACACACGTCCACTCGCGCACACACAAATACACACACACACACACACACACATACATTACTGTTTTCAACTGATATCTAGTAAACGGACATCTAGCTTAAAATGGCGTTTCTTACAACTAACGCCTAAATTATAAAAATATGAAATAAATGATTGAATTATATGCCTTTTTTTATACAGAATATAAACTTACTGAAAGGAATCTACCAACTACGTCACTTCGTCAACCAGTTAAAAGTACGTTCAATCCTTCACGACTCGCCCACTCTTTCACTCTCCCTCTCTCTCCTTCTATCTTCCTTTCGGTGGCCACCTCGCTCTCTCTCTCTCTCTCTCTCTCTCTCTCTTTTCTCTATATTATATATATATATATATATATATATATATATATAACGTGTTATATTAATGGTACTGTTTCGATGTTTTTGAGAGGGTAAAGCATCCCTATACGACATGTATAGCTTGTCCCCATGTAGCTTTGATGGGGAAACGTTGGACATTTCAAGTAACTGAACTCTCTTATCTAACATCCATAAACAGTTTAATTATCTAATACAATGAATGTTACTGTAGTCGAAAAATGTCTTTTGACACAACTCAATCACTCGACGTGGATATTGTTAAACCATTTCATTGTTAATTTGACAAGTTTGTTTGGCAATGTTAGACGTGTCTGTCGTAATTGCCCTTCTTAAGGCTATGGAGATTGCTTCCGGGAGAATGTTAATAAAGCGAGCTAAAAACACAACACCTCGCAACCGCTAAATCGTGAATACATCCTCTGAAAGATTAATCCGAAAACTAATTCCAGAGTAGCGACATGTGAAGCGGAGTTGTGTGTTTCGTGTGTGTGTTTTTTCCGTGCGTGTTTGTGTTTCCGTGTGTGTTTGTTTTCTGT
>JAODUP010000989.1:0-32500 GCA_025642065.1 Paralvinella palmiformis | reverse complement strand
TCCCTCATTTGAGGTTGCCAGCCACGTAAAAAACTGCATTTTGGTTATTGTTATTATTATTATTATTATTATTATTATTATACTCTACCCTGGTTAAACTCATTGGATGAGTTATACCAGCCAACCCTGCTTACAGGAACATCACATATATTACGTTATGTAATAATGCTTATAATAATAATAATAATAATAATAATAATAATAAAACAATAATAGGATTTGGTGGTAGGAGAGGTTGTTTTTTGTTTGTTTTGTTTTTCAAAACATATACACGGTATTGGTTTTAGATGTAATACCTAAATTAAGCTGTATCGGGTAGGGAGAACTTTTCCAGTATCCTAGGATTTTCATAGCTTCACTACTCCGAGTCCATAGTGAGTATGTTTTTTTTGTTTTTTGTCCTTTGGTGGCATCAGTTGTTTGTGAACAAAGTGATTGTCTATCTGTAGAAAATGAATTAATGCGACGTCTATGTGGCGAATCTGCCACGTATCTTGGTCAAAGAATTATCACGCTGAAAATAACTAGAATTGGCCGGGTTTTGTGAGCCTAAGTTTCGTTTCAATAAATTATACCTTTTGTTCCAATTTGCGCAAACATATTAGTGGCACGTTTGTACTACATCTATAGAGGTTGTTATGTCTTTGTATCTGGAGCTGATCACGTTCGTATATAGGGAATAAGATAGTCTTTCAGTGATTGTTATGATGTTTAAACCTAATGTTCTTGACAGGAATGTAAATAGAACACAATCTGTCAAATATGTTATAATTGACTGTGTGTTATTCCCAATGTAGTGTTTTATAAATTAAAAAATAATAAAATAATAATAATAATAATAATAATTTATATAGCGCCTTGTTCAAGTTAAATTGCTCTAAGGTATTTTACGTTTAAAAGATATTTAAAATCTGTTCTAAGCTAATATAACACAACACATTTTATACATAAGTACACCGGTTCGTGAATTATTAATAGGCTAATTTAAATAGGCGGATTTTTAAGTACCTTACAAAAAAGATTTGTACATGCAAATTTAATATGATTAGGCAACTTATTCCACGGCCTGGGAGCTGATACCCGGAAAGATTTATCTCACTATATTGCTGTCTAATTTTGTTGGTACTGTCAAAGAATCAGATCGCAGCACTGTCACTGGTATATATTTGTTGATCAGATCACTTAGAGTACGTTGAATGTGTGAACCAGGATTTTGAAAAGTAATCTGAAACATACAAGAAATCAGCGGCTGAAATAAAACTAAAGTTATAAGTTCTCTTTTGCGAAAGTGGATCACCAGACGTGCAGTAGACTTCTGTACTCGGTGTATTTGGTTTGTCAGAGAGAGGGGGGTATTATATAACAATGCAATGCCACAGTTAAGTCGAGAAATTATAAGTCCTTGGATAAAGGTCTTCCGTGTCTCATCATTTATGTTCTTACGAATAAGTCCAATATTTCTTATCAGATAATAACAGAACTTACATATTAAATATATCTGTTTTTCCATTCCTAGAGTAATATATCTGGTGATGTTTTTACGTGGCTGAAACAGTCCTGTTTTGTTTGCGAGGTACAAGTTTACCCAAAATTAAGGCCTTTTTATTTAATGACTTACATCAAAAGCTGGAGATAAATCAAGTATAATTAATGTAGTCATGGATCCTCAGTAATGTCACTGTGTACCGCACTCACGCGAATACGGGCCCAGGCGGCTATTGTTTTCGATGACTGTTTTCCCCCCCGGCGGCTATTCAAGCATGCCCTTATTCAGGCAGAGGCTCTTATTGTTTTAAGACAAAAAGATGTCAACGTATGGTACGAAATTTGCGTTTTAAGTAGTGTTCATGCACAACATGTTTATAAATCAGCCAAGGGGATGTTGTCCTCGGGATCTGAATCGTCATCCACAGCTAATTCATTGTCCATGCTGTCGTCATCAGCTTCGGGGGCCAATGGCACATCGATGTTGGTGAGATCTCCATGTCTGTCTGTTAACAGCTGAAGCTTGTGAGGCACCTCATCTCGGCATGATTGCATGATGCCTTCTGGTTTGAGCACGTTGATACGCTCATCTTCATAATTATCCAGGGCATTGGAAACTCCACACACGATGAATGACTTTCTGATCAAGTCAATGGACATCTGACCCCAGGCACTCTTCACCTAAACTGCCAACTGGACACGAGTGGTGGGCTTATGTAACTAATGGCTTCGTTTGATCCTTTAATCTGCTTATAATTGACATGTTGATCCCCGGACATGCCTGCTTGTTGCGGCGTGCATTTCTTCCCGACAAAAGACATTGAGTTAAAACGATGTTGGCTTCCCGTACTTACAGTGAACATGTGACCCTCAATAATGGCGTAGATTACAGAGAAAAAACAAAGACGATTGATCAATTAGAAACACAATTTTACTTGTAACTGGTGAGCAACTGACAATTTATACGATGGAATTATTATTTCGCCGAGAATATTCCATAATGCCGGTATAAATTAACTGACATGAACATCAATGGCAAGAATGCTGCGGACGTCAGAATAGAATGTGGGCGATGATAAATGAATCTATACTAGAGTATTCGTACATGTGTATCTTCGTTTGTTTTCTTCGAGGGGGGGCGATAAATCAAACGGGGCGCTTTTTTATTTCAAATCATATTTACCCCCGCCCCTGTTCAAGCATGCCCCTGTTCGAGCAGAGCTGCTTTTTCGCATGAGTACGGTACTTTCAATAGAGTAGATTCTGTCGAAAGACCTCTACAGTAAACAAACTAATAACTGTCATCGAGGTCACTGTGCTCTAAGTGCTCTTCTGTGTGCCCTATTATTACCTGTTTCAACGAGTTTGTAGATGAAAGAAAGATGATCCACATATTCATTCAAAACCTAAGTAGGCAGTGGATCCAAGTCACGTGAATTGTTTGGAGACTTGGTAATTATTCCTTTGACCTCAAATTCAGAAGCTGGTTGAAATAGTTCGAGCATTTTCCCATTAAGCGCTATATCGGCACCAATGGCAATACTGCGGGTAGTATTTGGGGAATCAGACATCATCTTATTTTCGATGATTGTTTGTTTTCTTCATGAAGAAATTGCTGAACTTGTATGCCAGGAGTTCAGCTAGGGTCTAATGTGGAATATTTATATTTTAGTAACTTCCCATCGAGTTCCTAGTTAAGCTGATGAATTTCTTTTGATATTTTCCACTTTCCACTATCTTAGAGGGACAGAAGCACGTCTTTTCCCCGAATGGGATATTCATTTATTTACAGAGATCCCGGTATGTTTCAAAGGGAACCGTTAAGGAAGTTCGGCGCGAGGTTCTCTCTGCTTTCCTCCGACCGTATGAGTCATGTCGTAGCTTTCTGAACAATATATAGCACCATTATTAGTTATTTTCTGCTATAATTGTACGAAGTGTATCATTACGGCTCATGTAGAGTTATAAAAGAATCATGTGCTATCATAACTTGCTTCATAATGTTATTACGTATCGTTTTGTATCAAAATGAACTGAATAGTCTCGTTTACGGTGTTACACGTCTATACATGATATTGGTAATTTAGTATCACTGTGAGCTGCGCAGTATACAATGGGCCACGTATTATGATTAGAGCCCGCGTCATCATAGCAAATGTAGTACTGTTATGGATGAAGTGGTATCATAATTCATAACGCACCCGGGTAATTTCATCACGTGTAGCTCTGCTGACTATTTGAAACGACGCTTTCTCGTTGGTTATCTGAGTTATCGTGGTGTCTAAATAAACAAAAGTTCTTACCTTACAGCTACCAAAAAAAAACTGAAATGTTATTTGGAGTTTTGCTCAGAATTTACTGTCTTTGGCTCACTTCTGAATATTGAAGTAGGCATCTTTTCATATTCTATATTTCAACAAAATAGCCATTGAGTTGATTTAAGTGTACAATATAAGAAATGTATGAAGGCGGAAATATTTGTCGACAGTTTTAACAGATGGCCATGTCTGAAGTGTATGTTGCGTAGTATTAATTCGAATAAGCTTTGATTGAGTTCATGAAATTTACAGCAGCATTAAGATCATTGTTGTCCAGTGTCAAAAATATTAAGCTATATAGATAAACAATTTTGGAGACTTCACTGCCTCGTATTACTATAAAATAAACAAATCTACAGGGAGCTCTTCATGAAACACAGTTGTGTTTGTCACTGATTTCTTTTCTTATTTCGTCGCGCTGACAGTCATTGTTTGAATCTTCTCAGAAAGAAAGTGTGCTTTAAAAATGTTTTGGAAATATTTACTTTTTGATATGTACTTTTTGTTGTTTAATGATATACGTTACTTCAACTGATAAATAAAGTATTCTAATGATGGCCATTATTATTATTATTATTAGTAGTAGTAGTAGTAGTAGTAGTAGTGTAGTAGAAGTAGTAGTAGCAGTAGTACTAGTAGTATATGTTGTTGTTGTTGTTGTTGTTGTTGTTATTATTATTAGTAGTAGTAGTAGTAGTAGTAGTAGTAGTAGTAGTAGTGTAGTAGAGGTAGTAGTAGTAGTAGTATATGTTGTTGTTATTATTATTATTATTATTATTATTATTATTATAAGTAGTAGTAGTAGTAGTAGTAGTAGTAGTAGTGTAGTAAGTAGTAGTAGTAGTAGTAGTAGTAGATGTTGTTGTTGTTGTTGTTATTGTTGATTCTGTTGTTGTCGTTTATATTGTTGTGATAGTGGTATTAGTGACGATGGTGGCGGTGACGGTGTTGACGATTTTTTATATTGGTTTGAACTTGTTTATAAAGTCTATCGATAGTAAAATACACATTCTTTCATCAGTGATGTAGAGTTCCAGAACAGTTTAGACGTCTTTATCTATAACATCTATCATTCATAACTATATTTATTGCAGCCTTACGTGATTAGAAAATATTCAATTAAAAAGAAACAAACTCGTGATCAATATAAACAACCTACAAACTGCACATTGTGCATCATATGGATACACTTACAAGTGATGATTACCAATAATTATTAAAATAAATAGATATTATACACGAAAACTAGCCACGAAGACGCCACGATGCCTACAGGTCCTCCGTGGAATCCAGGACATCCTCATCCAGGTCGTAGCTCTTATCCAGATCGTTCAATCCGCTGTCTATAATCCGGATCCTCTTCTTCGGACGCGAGGTTTGCTTGTCAACCTCCACATCTCCTATGGTCCTGATCACCTCGAAGCCGCTAATAACCTTACCGAATACCAAGTGTGTACCATCCAGCCAGCGAGCCTTGTTCAGTGTGATGTAGAACTGTGAGCCATTGGAATCGGGTCCGGTGTTGGCCATAGCCACCCAGCCGGGCGATCTGTGGCTGAGCACGAACTCCTCGTCGGCAAAATGGCCGCCATATATGGACACGCCGCCGGTGCCGTCACCTGTCGTAATATCGCCCATCTGGATGACGAAGTCTGGCACCACCCGGTGGACGATCGTGTTCTTGTAGTGCAGCTTTCGGTTGCCCTTTCGATAGCCCTTGGCCAGCGACCTAAAGTTCAGCGTCGTGACTGGCGCCGTCTCGCCGAACAGCGCTACGACGACACGGCCTCGATAATCTACACCGGGTCCGTCTAGATCCTTGATCTCGAACTCGAGCCACGCCTCGTCCGTCACCGTGTAATTGTCAGCGAGCACGGCCGACAGCAGACCGGCAAAGAGTATCATCAGCACGTCGCATCCAGCCATTTTACCAAGTAGGCAGAATGCCGAACAGTGATGAGCTGGTCGGGGCACGATTTATAAACCGGGCGAAAGTGGCCACGAGTACTGGTTGAGGCGATCAGCTGGCGTCCGTCAGCCATTGATTGCAAACGTGGACATGGGTATTATCTTTAATCGTTATGCAGCATTTTGGTGACACGTGTGTAGACGTGTCTTTGCTTCTTACTGCAAACATCTCACGAGATGCCCGTTTAAGTGTTTTGGCCTTAAATAAGATGGCTAAATGTTAATCGCTAATCAACGCGTTCTCCCCGATCATATTGCTTCCGATCTGTGCTGTTTTTGTTTGCTTTAATTAAGATTTACATAGACATTCTTTGTTGACCGAACCTTATACTTCTACGGGTTGGTTCGCGAAATCAAATTGGAACCGACAATCCTACACTGTGTTCAGTTTGCTGACATCAGAAATGGAGTAGTCAGTGTTGCTAATTTAGAAGAACCTTTTAGGGATATTAATCCAAAAATAATGCTTCGATTTTTATGAAAAATTGTTCTTTGCAATTTATTTTAACGTAGAATATTCATATGTTTAATTGTGTATTGGTGGAAGCTAGTCTTAGTTATTTTTATTGGAATGTCGCCTTGAACATTGACTGCAAAATAAATATGTTTTTTTCAGACAATAATATCCTTATTATTTTAATGTAGGCCATTATTTTTGGCGCAAAATGGCCTTTTACGCCGATGTACCGTAAAACCACATTCATTTATTCATTGTTCGCGAAATTACTACCAGTCATCGCACGCAAATCTCTCTCGATATCGATGTAAACGGATTAATAGGAATAGGAATATTAAGGTGTGCTTTGTGTGTGCAAGTCAATTTACTAACTGAACCGTTTATAGTCTCTGCCTAATACCGAAATAATATAAATATGAGGTTTTTCGGGAAACTCATGGCTAACATTAGCTAACAGGACGCCGAGCGGGTGTCTGTACATACGCACGTGAATCAATAGCGTCTTAAATTTGTTTCCGGTAACAGAGATTCAAGTCGCAAAATAAGTTTCCAAAACCTGTTGAAATTTGTCTAAAGCATTAACTGCGGTTAATCAAACTGGTTTATCCGGGAACCAAACTCATAGAGTAGAAGGATGGGATTGTAGCAATATTGATCGAAACGACTGGCTATAAAGTCGGCTTACAGTTATAAGGTGGTTCGGCCTACATCACAATCAGCAACATAATGAGTCTACGCCATGTCTTAGTTAATGACTAGTTACTAGTGGCTACACATCTGTTGCTAGGGTCAATAATCGTTTTAAGGAACACCTTAATAGTGACGTGGCTCATCCTTTTAATGAAGACGTCTCGTTACCAGGCGCTCATTGGTCGCATTCGGTCGACTCTGACGGATTATATTCTATATTTTCCACTCAGTCCTTACTTGTTTATTGATTCATGGGTATTTAATTTTGATGATGATGATGATGATGATTGATGATGATAATGATGATGATGATGATGATGATTTTGATGCCGTAAGGAAATGCTAATGTTGATTTATTACTTTAGCTTTGAATATTCATAGAATAATTTCAGTCATTGTAGTAGAAACTGAGCCTAGACAGTACTTCGTACGCTTGGTTTTTACATTTAAAATCAGTTTTAAATATTTAGGATAAATGCACGTTGAATGTACGTATACTAGTTAAGAATGTAAACTTTTGCGTATTAATTATGCGTTTCTACGGATAGTTATTTATTCCATAAACATTAAATATCAGTAAGAGTGGAATTTGTTAATATCGGCTTAGGGTATATTTAGTATAAAATGTATTGCACTGTAACTGCAAGTTCGTGTTACTTCAATCAACTACCACTTCTATTATAGTTATTGTCATCCTTGTAGTCGTGATAGCATTACCCCTATTTTCTATATTTGTAGGATGTTTCAGCCACCAATAAAAGGTCTCCGACTGATCTTCAAATTACCCCGTATTGTCATATATGCTAAATGATGATGATGATGATGATGATGATGATGATGATGATAGGTGCTTTAAGGCCATTTTTGTGCACGTGGTAGGCTAAATGGGCCGAGCGATCTTCAAAGGTAATGAAGCGAAATCAAAGATGAAACACCCTTCAACCATGCCCAAACACGGGTGGTAGTGATCTGTGATCGAACATGCTACCGTTAGACCAAGGAGGCTCACCTTTATATATTATTATTATTATTATTACGTGCAATAATCTGAAACAAATCAAATCAGCTGAATATTTAAAAAAAATACGACACTCATTAGAATAAAAAAGGTTTGGTGAAATCTTTACTAGCCATTGAAATAATAATAATAATAATATGTAATTACAATTCACCTTCATTTCCAATTTTCAACTCTGGTACAAATATGTTCACACATTTAATTAACGATATCACAATACGAACACAATCAACAACATTTTAAATAATCCAGTACGAAGAGCTGGTCAATCGGCTAAACTTAATTTGTGGGTGCCACCATTCTGAAGCGCCTGAATTATAACGCCACTTTACGATCCGGTCAACCAACCATATCCTTTAGAAACAAAAGCATATTTACAAATATCAAAGTAGAGTTGATCCAAGCAGCCTTATCTATTATTGAATTGGGTAAAGTAAGCTGCATAGTGAAATTCCTTATGAAGATTGTTTTGTTCTCTTGTAACAAGAAGTGTCTACTGAACGGTCAGATTGATGTAAATCAACCCACGACGACATCAGTTAGTAGTAGTTACTAGGTTGAGCACGAGGGAGTACGTAAGGTCATGAGGATGGCTGGGCCAGAGCATGATATGACTGTGATATGACTTGATCCGGATCGAGACGGCTACAAGAGCGAGTGAATTTTATCCTGCCTCCGGTTCAATCTGACATTTGAGGAAGTCATAATAGCGGCCCTCCAGTATTTTGGATTAGCTCCTCATATCTCCGACATCACAGATACAGTTCGTGATTATTGCTGGCGGATTTGGATTACATATTTTATATTAGAGTGAAATGTTCCTTTGAGAATGAAAGGCTTTTGTAGTTTTTTTTAATTGTTTTCGAATTTTTCAAAAACTATCTAAATCGTTTCAGATTCGATTTATGACTAGGTTTTAGAAAAGTGGCGCAGCAAAGCCAAATACAGAGTCAGCACGACCTAAGCTCATCTTCTGTCATCGTGAGGAGAAGATGACTGAAAGATTTCATTTTTCCCGTAGATATTTCATCATTCAACAGTTATGATAGATAATCCGGGATACTTTCAGCCAGAATTCTGTTCCTCGAGGAAAGGCCAATGAACACTGTTCGCTATTAAATGGACGACCAATTCGATTGCGTTAATATTGGTTTGTTATGTAGCCGTGCTTCATACAATCTGTTACAATTCTTACAGCAACAGTCTGTGTCTCTTTGCAATCTGGCCACCAATAAGCCTGAAGCATGATGACGTCACAAGCCAAAACAAACCAGCCGCGCTTTGCATTGTGGGATTTATAGGGGGTCGGCTGAGCGATAATACCGTGATAATCCCGCCATTTTAACCGTAAACGGCAATGTTCCGGATCTGTTATAATTATGCCAAAAACTAACTTCTGTGTACCGTTTAACTTTGCTTCGACACCGAAAAAGCGGCACTGTTGAAAAATTGTATTCCAAAAGTGAAAATCAGATTATAATTATACGCTAATCGTCCGTCATTGCTACATTATAAAATGATAGTAAAGTGTGGTATTCACCATTATAAATCATAGTACAATAATATTCACTGCACATAACAAAGACTGTTAAAATGTTGTGTTCATAGTAAAACCACACTAAAATTATATTTAACGAAAACAAGAAGAATAGAGTCCAGTATATTGGTAAATTTAATTTATTATTGATGGATATAATAATACGGTAAATTACACTTTATTTACCAATATTATTATCTATGGTCTGATGGATAATAATATTGTTAAATTACACTTTATTTGCGCCTTTCACTGTTTCACTCAATCCTTACACTGACACTAATTATAAAAATTTGATGCTTTCTCAGCGTTTCATCCCGCGGCCAACTTAAATGTTTATATCGCTTATTAGTGGCATGACAATACGGTACACAGGAGTTAGTTTTTGGCATGATTATAACAGATCCGGAACATTGATGTTTACGGTTAAAATGGCGGGATTATCACGGTATTATCGCTCAGCGGACCCCCTATAAATCCCACAATGCAAGGCGCGCCTGGTTTGTTTTGGTTTTTGACGTCATCATGCAATGGCTCTATTGGTCACATTAATCCAGTCGAGCTCTCGCGGAGGCATACACAACATTAATTAATGCAGCCGTATACAGAATCGACTTCGAGCTAGTAATAATACGAACGTGTTAATAATACGCCTAGCCGATAGCGAGTGATATGAGTCTCCATGTTCAGATTGACATCAAAAATTGGATTTAGATCCTCCAATTGAAGTATCGTCATATCCCGCCCTGCGTCATTAATTGGTTCCAAAAGCTGTGACGTAACCCCCCTTTTTACGTCTTGCCTTTTGATGGAAATATTTTATCGTTTACATATTTGTTTACGTTTTTAATGTGTTTTTATTGGATTTTAAATCGTTTTCTTTATTTAGCTTATTTTATCTTTTACTGTCAATTTATTCATTTCATGTCCTTTCCTTTTATTATGAGGTAAGTGACGTAGCTGAGTGACGTAACGTCGGACGTAATGACGTTCGCTGAACTGAAACTTACTCCAGAAAAGCAGTTTTAAGGCGTATTACATCTAACCCCTATCCATTTGCAACATAATAAAAACAACCTAATGTTCTATATGGCGTATGTCTATTTCCATCATAAACACTAACACCGCATATCCTGACAAATCCCCTAGCGACGAACTGTGACAGTACTGCCTTCCGGATACTAGACGGAACAACGGGCCGTAGATGTGGGCTAATGAAAACGGCTCCTATGGGTAAATATAAATGTAAATGTTACTGTTTTATAGCCACTGTTCTGCACCCGGTAGGCTAATCTTCCAAACGCACTGAGACGAAGTGAAAGATGAAACACCCTTCAGATATTGGCCGATTATGATTTGAACCTGAATATACTAAAGCTCTATGGTCAACCGCGCTACCGGTGAGGCGAGTTCGGTTACTTAATGCGCCACACAAAGACTGGCCAATAGCTAGGTCGTGACTTAGACGTGTTGACCAGGAAGACAAGCTGTAACATTAAAGTAATGAGACGTGGACTCTCTCATCGCCACAGAACAGTCAACTATGTCTTAGCTTCCGGGAAGTCAATCCGTTAATGATCAGCTACGAATTGTGATTAAATTAATCTGCTCGATTTCCGAGAACTGAAACAACGGAGGGATTCATCCTCCATTGTTACCTTGGCAACAACAACAAAACATCAACAACAACAGCGTAATAAGAGTTCAGCTGTGACGAGACGTATTGAGTATAACATCATATAACCTAACATAACGTGGTATGAAACTAAGTATGCTTTAAAAATCATCGGATGTCCACGAACACAATCTCAGGATGTAAAAATCATGTTTCAGCGAAACTACTTCTGTCTTTGTTGTTGTTGTTGTTGCTGCTGCTGCTGCTGTTATTTCGAAGTCTACGACAATAATTGGTTATTTGACTATATGTTGTTCATCATAATGGTGTAATTAGTTGATGAGACGAAAAAAAATTAATTGGTCGATGAGACATTTGTTGTTCTGCAACATCGAAGGCCGAAATATTAATCCAGACTATCTGTGACGACTTCTGGGGCGCCTCCGTGGTCTAGCGGTAGCGTGCTGGACCACAGATCACTACCACCCGTGTTCGAATCCCGGCGTGGGCATATCTGAAGGTTGTTTCGTCTTTCACTTCGTCTCATTACCTTTGGAGGTCGCTCGGCCCATTTAGCCTACCTTGTGCACAAAAGTGGCCGTAAAACATCAATCATCATCATCATAATCATCATCATCTGTGGCGACTTCTAACGGTTTGGTAGCTCTCGGAATTATGAGCTACTAGCAATTAGTACAAACAAAATAAATCAATTTCTTGACATCATTTTGTTTATATAAACCATATGCATTTCATCACCGTGCAAACATGTAAAAATACATATATTATTGGCTTTCAACGTTTCAAAACATCATTTCTCCTATACGGATATATAGATCTGTGATATATGTTTGCCATCGATTCTGTTTCAAAGCCTTAACTTCAGACGGATATGTTACAGCATAACTATTAATACTCACTGTTTGTATTTTGTAGTTGTTTGACAGAACACACACGCGTGCACACATTTGGATGTAGACATGTATGCGTTATTAAGTATATTTATACTCATAACTTTAGATAATTGTATATTTTTGAGTACATCTACATCTTAGTTTATTAAGCATTCTAGTTACAAGCAAAGATGTTAAATGTAAATTCTTCCGTTTATTGGTGATAAATATGCATTTTGTTATATTAATAAAGTCATCTTTTTTGTCAATAATCCCTTATCTAGGTCGTGTTACTTAAAGCAGTACAGTAGATGCGTTTGATGGAAATAGTAGTAAATTATCTTCAACATCTGCACATAATACACTGGTACATCTTTTTCCTGAACTTGCCGTCGGCCGCCAAATAGATGCAGAAATTGACCGATATAAGAACGAAATATGCAGTCATTTGTACGCGATGCGCGATGTGGTTGATTTGAGCCGTCCGCTCGATCCTCATCCAGCCAAATAATACCTCATACAGTATGATAGGGACGGAACAAATCAAACACACAGTCGTTATCCCCGTCACAATGACGGCATAGGAAAGGGTCTGGATGTATCTACCCTGTGTACATCTCTTCCTGCAAGAAAATATGGTACGTTTATGGCAACTGTTCGACCAGCATCCTGTTTAACATCGTTAATTATGTCTTCGTAATTGACATATCATATTTCGGTTTCCATTGTGTAGTAGTTAGTCCATTGACCTGAAAGAAAACTAGACCGAACCCGGACGCCGATTTGATCGCAAATAGGTCCAAACTTCCGGTCGTGCAATAAGGAACGCAGACTGCAAAAATCAGGTTTATAAACATGATCAGTGGTGTTTGAATGTGCCGCCATGACCAAACAGCACCGACTTCCGGTAGGTGAAACAGCAACGTTGAAGCGGCTGCGCTTCGAGTTTTGAACCTACGAATACGGACATTTATTGTGATGTGTGCATTGTAAGTTTGTGTGTGCAGACAATCTGTATTATTCCTCTCCTATTATATGCCATGAAATATGTAAATATTAGTTTAAACAAGTCCGTAGATCTAGTTTAATTGGGATCAAACGCCAGAGATAGATCGGGGGTTGTCGAACAGGCTAAATAAAATAACAGCTTAATTTCCCCGCCAAAAACCCCGCTGTTAACTGTTAAAAGGTTTTTTGGCGGGAAATTAAGCTTTTTACATTATTATATTTAGCCTATTATTATATTTAGTCTATTATTATATTATTATATTTAGCCTATTATTAAATTATTATATTTAGCCTATTATTATATTATTATATTTAGCCTATTATTATTATATTATATTTAGCCTATTATTATATTATTATATTTAGCCTATTATTATATTATATTTAGCTTATCTGACAACCCCCGGCCCATCTCTGGCATTTGATACCAAGTAGACTCTATCTACAGACTTGCATAAAACGGCATTTACATATTTAATGCCGAATAATAGGACGGGAATAATACAGATTCTCTGCCCACACAAAATTATAATACACACATCACGACGGAGTCAACGCTGTTTATAATAATAATAATAATGTATATTTAATAAAGCACCCTTACTAGCAGGAGCCATTCAAAGGCGTTGTACAAATAATATGTAATTTAATAATACCCCAAATAATGTCTGTAAAAACCCTGTAATGATTTAAAAGATAATAATTATTTATCTGTGAAAGCGACCTTAAATAGGTGTGTTTTTAGAAGAGACTTAAAATTTTCAAGAGACGACGAATTTCTAATATTTGCCGGCAACTATTCCACAAATTGGGGGCTGCAACACTAAACACACAATCACCATATGACTTGAGCCGAGACACTGGCACCTGCAATAGTATCTGACTGGATGACCTGAGTTTTCGGGATGACTTTCTAATGGAAACCAATTCACACAGGTATTCTGGCGCCATATCATTAATAGATTTATAAGTTATTAACAGAATCTTAAAATGGATAAGCTGTCTAACAGGTAGCCAATGTAGTTTTTGAAGAATTGGTGTGATATGATCATATTTTCTAGTATTTGTTACAATGCGAGCTGCACTATTCTGATTAATGTTATAATCAGATATGTCATATAACAGGGAGTTACAATAGTCTATACGAGATGTAACAAAAGCATGAACTACAGTTACTAGTGATTCTTGTGTCAAGAATACTTTTAAACAGTGGATGTTCTTAAGATGGTAGTAGGCAGCTCGGCATACTGATGTGATATGTTCATGCATGTTAATACATTGGTCAAAAATAACCCCAAGATTTTGTACTGACCCATTAGGGGTAATCGAAGATGCACCCATCTGTAATGCTGGTGTCTTTAGGGATTTAACACAATGTGGTGATGCCAAATATAAAATATTTGTTTTATTATCATTTAGTTTTAGAAGATTTGGAGTCATCCATAGCCGAATATCGGCAATACAATGTTCTAAATTCTTCAAGGAAGAGGAGAAATTTAACTCATTGTCAGGATCCAGTGATATATACAGCTGTGTGTCATCAGCATACAAGTGATATTTAACCCTATATCGTTGCGCAATGATCCCAAGAGGACGGGTATACATTGTGAAAACCAGAGGACCAAGAACTGAACCCTGTGGTACACCAGATAACAAAACCTGAATGTCAGATAAAATACCATGAACAGACACTCTCTGGGAGCGTTGTTCCAGATAGGATCTAAACCATTCAAGTACTCTACCTGACAGACCAAACATGTCTTTTAACCTAGAGAAAAGTACATTATGGTCAACTGTATCAAATGCAGCAGACAGGTCCAGAAGAACAAGTATTACTGGCTTACCTTGATCAATTGACATCATAATATCATATGTTTAGTCATGGCGTGTGTGTGTGTGTGTGTGTGTGTGTGTGTGTGTGTGTGTGTGTGTGTGTGTGTGTGTGTGTGTGTGTGTGTGTGTGTGTGTGTGTGTGTGTGTGTGTGTGTGTGTGTGTGTGTGTGTGTGTGAAGTCTACTCTAGGAAATCGGTCATCATACGAATCTCAGAGATTCTTGATATTTATAATCTCCTGATGAAACTTACCTGGAAAACTTCCGCTTAGAAATAAAGCTTCTCTTCGTTAACAAACAGAGGAAGACGGCCAGAATTAAAACTGGAATCGCGAATAGCAGCAGAAGACGGATCCCGAATATGTACAGCCAACTGTACGCCACGCTATAACGAATCTGGAATCCTTCGCCAATTCCCGGCTCCGGAACGCCGACGAAGTATCCGGGAAGGTGTAGCCCGATGGAAGCGGCTGCCAGGAGGAAGATCGAGACGATGGCTACGCTCTTGCTGGTCCAGATCCGGGATGACTCCGGCTTGGCGATCATTATATAACGGTCGATAGACATACCGAGCAGGAAGAGCACGTGTAGGGACCAGACTACGTGCTGGACGGTCAACGGGGCGTCGTACGCCCATCGGCGACTCCCGCCAGCCGTACGGTTATGGAGATCGTTTAAGGCAGACGGGATGTTGTTGATGAACAGCCACGAACAGAGCAGACCGGATAAGTCGACCGCGGTCAGGGCTATCAGCCAATAGGTCACGGTTTGTTTGTTACACTGACGAACGAAGATCGCCAGAGAGGCCCCGTGACCGAGTACACCGATCCCGGCCAACACTCCCATCGTCATCCAGAATATCGCGTCCATGGCTGAAGTGTCCGACACGATTGTTGTTCTTCTTCTGCTGCTACTGATGGTGATAATAATGATAATAATATTAATAATATTAATAATAATAATATGTAATAAAAATGATGATGATGATGATGATGATGATAAAAATAATAATAATAATAATGATGATGATGATGATGATGATGAAAAATAAAAATTATAATAATAAAAATAAAGATGATATTGATTATGATGACGATGATGATGAAAAATAAAAATAGTAATAATAATAATAATAAAGATGATATTGATTATGATGATGATGATGATGATAATAATAATAATAATAATAATAATAATAATAGGCCTTTTCCCGGCAGGAGCCATTCAACGACATTGTCATAATACTACCAAAATATGAAGTATCTAAACATCATCAGAAATGTTCAACGATGATTGTTTATTTACTCAAAATTTAAAGAGATGAAATAGTTCGAATTATTCCCCTCGGAACCAACCCAGAGAAGGCGAATCTTTGTTGGATTGGTTCCTGCACTAAATGCAAATAGTTCCTACTACTTATGTAAAAGCTACTCTATAAGACCGACAGATGGCGGTGTTTTTACGCGCATCCCTACAAGACGAACGCACAGAAACGCGTCTTTCTCATAAACGGAATTTATTTAACAAATAACAAACCATTTGCCTCGACGAACAGTTCCACCACGACGATGGACCTAACATCCTTTCACCTCAAATGTTCACTCTAAGACTGCATCGGGGTTTTTTCCGCTTAGCTCGCGTATTATTCCAAATGCAGTTATCGGATAATAATTTTCTGTGGCGGATGGTATCTGCACTTCCTTGTTTACGGCGCCGTCCGTTAATTTGATAGAAATTGGTGTAATTTCGGCGAATATAATTTCCTTATTGCCAGTCGACGACGCTTTCCGGCAGAAATGAGCTGCCAATGGAGTATACACGGAGACGAGTTATTACTGACACATCGCTGTAATATATGTCGAGTTGTGTAACTCGATTTGAGGATGATGATTGATGTTTTACGGCCACTTTGTGCACATGTTAAGCTAAATGGCCCGAGCGACCTCCAACGGTAATGAAGCGAACTCAAAACCTTCAGATATGGCCACACTGAGATTCGAACACGGTTGGTAGTGATATGTGGTCCAACACGGCGCCCATGTAACTCGATTTGAAGAAATTTATGTGTGTCTGTGCGTGTGTGGTGTGTGTGTGCGCGTGTGCGTGATGGGTAGCCTTGACAGCCAGAGAAACCCTGGTTGTCACCAACATAAATACACCACTGATAAGCAAATAAATGAGAACGGATGAAACTCATTATGTTGTATGTAATATAATATGGAATGTGAATCATAATAATAAAATGATTAAAGTACATAGAAGCAATCTATGCTAAGTTATTACATATTAAAATGTAATCACTTATTAAACCATGATGTCTCAATGTTACTGATGACTGCTGTGTATTGTCATTAATACCACACAGAGATGCCCATAAGGATTCACATTTTAATAATTTTACATAATTATGCACGCAGATAATAAATTCGGCTTTGTTATTAGCACGTATTTGTGTATCAATTGTTGACCGTAATAATTATAATGGCTATGTCAAGCCATACACATAAACGTATTTCTGTTTGTCTTATTGCTCGTAATAATTGGTGTAGGACATAAACAATGCTGTTCGTATCTCGCTTATCAGTACCGATTCTTCAACACAGATAGCAACAATTAATAATAATAATAACCATAATAAAATGCTGATCAATAATTACCAAGGGCGAAATAATACTGATATTTTATTCAAGAATTTTTTGTGAATTATGCTTGCCTTGCTAATCGGTGCAGAATATTGACTAGTTAACTGTATTTATAATTAACTTTAATCAAAACTTTCAAGCTGCGGGTTTCTTAGCAGCGAGTAGGCTAGTACAGCGGACGCGCTCTGATTAACTTCGTCACTCGGCAAATAAAAGTACGAAAATAACCCAAATGATCGCCAGATCTAGCTGGTTATTAACGCAGATTCACTCCCGCTTCAAGACGGGAACTATAACCGTAATGCAGCAGGAGTGCTTACGAGAAAGCAAATGGCAAAATAAGACCTCTTCAAAGAGCGCCATTATAATAACAAGAGAACACTTGCACTTACTTCCAAGTTGGTCGCTGTAAACTTGGTAAAGAAATATATATTTTTCAGTCAGTAATTCGTTGATATAGATTGAACTAAATTGGCAATTCGTGTAGATTAGGCGCGAAATGTTGAAGCCTACACGCGATTAACCTCAAATACACTCTGATTAATGTTCTGTCCAGTGTAACCGGAATTAAGTTTTTGTTACTTGACATTAATTAGCCATCAATTACACCAGATGATGACGTCATATCCCTATATTAGGTCTGGTTATGTCTAGATGTGTTTCAATTTTTTTTCCTTAAGCAGTACTCCGTTGTACAAATCTCTCAGTTCTGATCAACACCATTGCTAAATAAACCAATCGGTGACTCATTACCTAACCCAAATTATCGCCTGATCGAAAACAAACGTATTTATCATATATTATTATTATTATTATTTTTATTAAGCTCTCCTACAGGGCGACTCTGTGGTCTAGCGGTAGCGTGTTGGACCACAGATCACTACCACCCGTGTTCGAATCCCGGCGTGGGCATATCTGAAGGTTGTTTCGTCTTTCACTTCGTCTCATTACCTTTGGAGGTCGCTCGGCCCATTTAGCCTACCTTGTGCACAAAAGTGGCCGTAAAACATCAATCATTATGATCATCTAGATCTTCTACACAGTTATGTAGATGTAAATGTTAGCATACCAATATACCATAAATAATTAATAAACTCTTGACAAATGTGAAAGTACTTGGCTATCTATCTAACTCGCTATATGTCTGTCTAATTATCTATCTATCCATCTATAATTTTATATATATATATATATATATATATATATATATATTCAGCTCATCTAAGTCGCTCAGACGTCTACTATGTGCTGAAGTCAGTTAATTACAACCTCGGTAAGAGAAGCCTAGAAACAGGTAAATAATTGTCGAAATTAGGGGATAATTAAAGATCTCATCTCCGGGCGCTTTCCTAGACTGTGTTTATTTTGAGATACAGACACATATTACACATCTTACCATAAAAAGTCACCTTTCTAGATTCACTACCCTGATGAATTTGAATATAAGAGATTTTTGATTCACGATTCTTGATTTTTGGTGCCAGTGCTTTATCCAACCCTGCAAAAGACAAACAAAGGCTGCTTTGGGAGATAAATAACAGTCATAATTTCAGATTCAGTGTTTTTTTCTTTATCGTGTCTTTTGATGGAGCCTGGTAGGGGGGAGAAAAACGTAAATAAGCATAAATGTGCTTAATCGTTTAACAGTTCGAACTCAGTAATCAAACGATATTAATTAAAGCTTATTGTGACGAATACCACCGTAAAACTACGATCATTATCTACATCCGAAAATAATACGCTCGTAATTCTTGATTTATGGCAAGAGATATGCCATCAACTTACTACCTGAGTCTAACGCGTGAAAGAAAATGTGTATTTTTTGGTGATCTGCGGATCATTTAAACAAACAAAAAAACTCAATTGAAATATGTTAGATCCATTTTTCTAATTTTGCTTATAGTTATGGGGAGATGAAAGTTCCGACCTTTATTTAGCATTTTCGAGCACGGAATATGTAGAGGAGGAATTGTAGTTTTGGGGAGATTTTATTTCGTTTTATTGCGTTTAACTGTAGCGTATCGTTTTCTGCATAACAGGAAGTTATTCTAAAAAATTAGTATAGTAATGGTAAATATGTGTACCGTACGTGTTCCACATCCTACAACGGCAACTGATTGACAGATGACGAACATTAATCCGTTGTCACGATGGCGCACTAATTGCGCCATGGAGGTGGTTGCGTACGCAACAACTACGCAATCGGCACAAAGGATCATTTGTTTCATGCCCATTATGATCGAATATAACTTTCCTGTTAACGCAAAAGACGTCAGCATTTAAATTTACCTTTCCCGGCGAGGATGGCCGAGTAATTAGCAATTCTATGGACGCTGTGTAGGCATCATTCCATAGTGTCACCTCTTTGTGTCTTAGATACGGGGTGATAGATAATCAGCTGAATTCGAAGTGACTAGAAGGGGGCTCTTTGTAGCTATAAAATCGAGTTGAAAGCCTGATGAGAGTCCACCTGAGGACAAATGTCTTGTCACTGATAACCCGGTAAATATATTAATCCCCGAGGGCGGCTAAACCCCTTGTCTCCCATTTCTTGTGGATGAAATTGGGAGGGGGTCTTCTGTTCCACGAACCGGGCTCCAGTATATAACGCGCATCGCATCGGCCTGCAACCAATGCTCATTCGAAGCCGGCGTCGATTGAGCGTGTAGAGAAGAAGGAACGAAATCTAATGATTTTTTTGTGATCAGACACGACGCTCACACACAATCACTAACACGGGATTATTTCGAAAGCAAATAATCCTAAGAATATACTACCTGGTGATTGTTATAACGTTAGACGAACAGAACCAGCTGCAGATGTAGATCATTGCAGGATTGCGCATTATATATGCATCAATAACGGGTGCACCTGAGTGAACCGTTCGATAAATGAATCGGTACAGGACAAGAGACGAGGGGTTTGGCAAGTGAGTGTAAATATTCGTTGTCTCTATACCTACTTATTAGTCTTTGTTCTTGGCTTTTTTTATTTAAAATGATATCTACATTCAGAATCAGTTAATCCGACAAGGTTTGTCACATGATAATATGTCGGATATAAACGCGAAGGTCGGAATATCGAGTCGGTGACATAGCGGTAGTCCGTGTCACACATTTTTAGATCGTAAAGACATGCCGTCGTATGTAACAAAAATAATACGCAACATCCATTAGAACCACAATGACACTTATAATATCGTGGTGTATTTATTTATTTTCAACAAGTATGACAACAAATGACCAGAATACAAATCCAACATAAAGGTCTGTTTAGCGGAATTAGTTGACAGATGTCACGCTTCTGGGCAGCAGAAATATCAACGTGACGGCATTTTCTCACTGGACATAACATATTGCTCTGTTATTATTTCGACAGCCATAGAAGTGAATCTGAATCAAGTGAATAAAGTAACTTTTACCTCCGTATTTAAACAAATATTCAATAACCGTGCGCAATGGTACGGAACGGCATTGAAGCCATTGATCATTTTGATGTTTGTTAATTACAGACATTATAAAGAAATACTCGTGTCACTTTGTCCATCAGATTAACTCATGATCTGCTCATTGGAAAGATCACACATTTGTGTTTGTAATTAGCCATGAATGATTATGATTGCCTATGATTGGCTATTAGATAGCCGCAGGCAATGGAAGCATCGTGTGTCGGTGTGTATGGTCAAGGACGGCTGTAATTAGTTAGGATATAGTAATTATCACGTTTGGAGGATTATTTAAACATTGCCGATGACATGGCGGTGTGTCTTGCATGACTGAACCATCGGAAATATTTGGCAATATTTTCGTGTCGTCGGATTATCGAGGTCATTTTACATTGAAATGTCACATTCTCTTGGCGAAATGAAGTGTCGGAGTCGGAACTCGGAACGCGATTTTTCTGGATTAAAGAGTCATTTGTAATAGAGCTAAATCCGTCACACACAATACTGTGTCGGAAGGTGGATTTGTCGGATAAACAATGTCCGGATTCTGACTATATTTCAATGCAATCCGTGTGAGGTGTCCAACAGTTTTCAAATAAGATTTGGCACCGAGTTGTTCGTTTGTAATTAACCTTCTTGGATGTCCATTTTCCTTAATTTCCTTATTGTCATGATTAACTTCCGGTTTAAGAGTACTAACAATTTTTTTAAGTTTCAGAAAGAACAACGATTGGCTCTTCTAGAAACCAAAATGTCCACCTCATATGAACTAGTATTAGTAATACTGATATGTGTGTTGACGCTGGTGAAGGCACAGGTGTCGTCATCAAAGATGGCTGATCTAGCAAGGGATTACCTGACAACGAGGTCAATGTTCTTGGAAGACATTAGCGTTAATGGTGAAAATAGAGACGCTGGGAAAGCCGCTCAGAATACAGCTCCTGTCGAACAAACCTCGATGATGTATTGGTCAACCTCTGACAACAACAACAACAACAACAACAATAGGAACAACAACAACAACAGTGTTCTTAATGATGTGACAACCGACAATCGCAACGATACATATATTGGTAGTACAGACCTGTTGGCGACATCTGGGAAACCTGACACGACAACGGGGCATACATTCCAGAAAACATACGAACCCGCTTACTATTCCAGAACCACCTCGTTACAATGGCTGTTGGTTAGAGACGCAAGTAATAGTACGCTGATCCCGAACGTAGAATCGGATTTGTCGCACGAGGTCGCGCTTAATTCGAGTTTCTCTCTGGATAAACATTTGTATTTGATTAACTACATCGTGTGGCCAGTTATACTTTTGGTTGGCTTGTTCGGGAACGTCATGACGATGGTCGTTCTACAGAGTAAGACATTCCGGATAACGCCGACCGTCCGGGTTCTATGCGCGCTATCCCTCTCCGACACCATATTAATACTGATGACGCCGTTTAATAAACAGTTCTTTCAACGAGTAATTGGCTTAGACGTTAGAGGTCTCCACTGGGTCGGCTGCAAGGTGTTCTTCTGGCTGTGGCGTTGCGTGAAGATGACGTCATCCTGGTTTATCGTATTGATTTCGTTGGAACGATTCGTCGTCATCAGTTATCCAATGAAGGCACGAATCATCCTGACCAAACAGAAGGTGATCGGTGTCATTGTCATCACTTACCTCCTGATCGTCATCTACAACGCTGTCCGAACTACGTTCAGCGACGTTACCCGGAACGGCAACTGCTTGAACTCCATCCCGAGCGATCCAGGTGATAAGGAGTTGGTGCAAGTATTGTCCATCACGAGTACCGTCCTTTGTACTCACATCCCAGTGGTGTTGGTGTTCCTGTTTAATATTACGTCGGCTGCCCTAATAGTGCGGCAGTCTCATGAAAGAGCGAACATGGTCGGGGGCCGAAGAAACGAACAGCTCAGTAATAAGGAAAAGGTCGAAAGGCAGGTCACTGGGATGTTGATGGGCATCTCGTTTGCCTTCTCAGTCCTCTTGACTCCAATAGCAGTACTTCACGCGATAGCCATATTCAGAGGAATTGGCTTGTATCACACAACTGATTGGACTTTCGTGCTTGTCAGAGAACTTGCCATGATCCTCGAACAGCTGAACAGCTCCATTAATTTCTATCTGTACGTTCTCTGCAGTCAGAAGTTTCGCCACCAGTTCGTCGCCTTGTTGTGCTGCTTTGGTCGATCCAGAAATCGGCAATTTGCTAACGTGTTCACATTGGAAAATGGCACCAACGAGATCAGCTTATCCAGTAAGGATACGAGTCCTAGCCAGAATAGGCACATCTACACGATGGGGAGGGGGAGGGGGGAGGACGAGGTATAGGCAAAACGACAAAGCAGGGTTTGGTTTAACGAGTGAGTGAGTGAGTCAGTTAGTCAGTCAGTCAGTCAGTCAGTCAGGGAATGGGTTAGATGGCTTCATCCAGCACATTTGGCCGAAATGCAACCGGTACAAATAAGGTGACCAGACAACAGCATTTTACTTATGATTGAAGCATCTCACAGACACAGGCAAGACTGAGATTCATTCCCACCGCCCAACATGGCGACCGAAACATTCTAACTGGTTCAGATATATCACTTAATCTGACATGCAATGGTGCTTCAACCCTTCATAACCAATAACACCACTCGGGTCCTCAACATAGGCCAAGCTATCCTCAGTCAGACTTGATGCTAACCTATAATATCTTGAAGGACTTAATGGATCCAGAGGAAGGGACATTCTCATCGTTGAATAAATAGCCACAGACATCGTTCTATTAGATGTTTAGGTGTTTAAGAATAACAATTATAGGCGCCAGTTGTTCTGAGGTGCTTTACACACTAAAACATAGAATATATATGCATATGTAATAACTAAACAGCTAAAAATACAATAGTATGATAAAAACAATTAGGAATAAGCAATATTAAAAGATGAGTTTTTAAACTAGATTTAAACATATTAAATGAGGAACATCGTCTAGGAGCATTTGGCAGGTGATTTCATAGGTGAGGTGCAGCATAGTGGAAGGATCTCTGACCGGCAGTTTTTAGTCTCACAGTTGGTACCATTAGCAAGTTATAGTTGTTCTCAATGTACGTGCAGGCCGATACTCTTGAAGCATATCTGATATATATGATGGCGCTAATCCATTCAGAGCTTTATATGTGAGGATGAGGACTTTGAAGTCAATCCGTTGGCGTACCCGTAGCCAGTGGAGGGCTTTAAGGACGGGAGCGGTGTGTTCATACTTGTGGGTTTTTGACACCAAGGGTGCTGCAGAGTTCTGTACCAGCAGGATTTTCTTGACAGATGCTTCAGGAATTCCATACAATATGGAGTTGCAATAGTCAAGAAGGGCCGTAACAAAGGCATGTATCAGTCTCTCTAATGCATCAGGCGATAAAACCTGTTGAACAGATCGAATTGTCCTCAGTTGAAAATAAGCCAGCTGACATATACGCTTGATATTAATATCCATAGCCAAGTTCTTATCCAGGATCGCTGCCAGATTCCTAACAAAATCAGAAGACTGGTTGGCTACAGTGCCTACTGTGATGCAGAGGTTTGGGATTTTGGTACGGGGTGTAGCAAATATTATCATTACAGTTTTGCTATCATTCATATTCAATCTATTCTTTATCATCCATATCTTGATATCATCAACACACGCTTCCAGCGTTTCAACAGCCTTACTGATACTAGATGGATCCTTGTGATCAAAAGCAACGTAAAGCTGTGTATCATCAGCATAGCAGTGTAGAGTTACACCATGTCGACGGATGATGTCAGATAGAGGTAAGATATATATGACAAACAACAGAGGCCTCAACACTGAGCCTTGAGGCACCCTGAAAAGGAGCACTGCTAAAACTGACATCATGTCCACGATAGTGACACATTTGGGTCCGGCTGTGCAGATACGATTTCAACCACTTCAGGATCACACCCTTAATCCCTAACTGGCGCGCTAATCTATCAAATAAAATCTGATAGTCCACGGTATCAAATGCCGCACTTAAATCCAGAAGGAGCAAGATAACAACCTGATTATTCTCAATAGAGCAACGAATGTCACTGATGACTTTAAGGAGGGCAGTTTCTGTACTATGCATAGATCTATATGCTGACTGGAGTTCTCCATCAAGGTTGTTAGTATTCACATAATACATAGCTGGTTTGCCACTATACGTTCAACAACCTTTGACACGAATCCAAGATTCGACACTGGTCGATAGTTTTTATAATCATCAGGATCAAAAGATGATTTTTTTATCAGTGGCTTAACCAGAGCCGTCTTCATATATTTAGGAAATGAACCAGATGTCAGTGAGAAATTTACTATGTGTGTGATAACTCGTGGATCAAGAGCACATGATGCACCAGACGCTGATGAGAGTATCTTCTCTTCATCCTGAACCGAAACAGGTATGAACGAAGTTAGACTAGTAACAGCTCTCTCAGTGTCATGTTCTGATCTTCTGTACAAAGAAATCATTAAAGGATGAAACAAGTTTGTCAGCTGGTTGAACTTGGTTTTTGTGACAAACTTTATTCAGAAATGAAAACAATGATTTCTGATCTGGACATCAATTCATGATTTTCTCATTGTAATGTGTATCCGCTATCATCTTGTTTAATCTCTGTCTGGCTTATTTGTATATATCCTTATGTACAGTCAATCCAGTTCTACGATGTGTATATACATGTATAAATGTGAATGGGTGCGCTTGCGCGTGTGAATGTGTGTGTGTGGATGGATGGATGTGTGTGTGTGAATGTGTGTGTGTGGATGGATGTGTGTTTTATAAAGATAGTTAAGGCGCTGGCACAGGTGTTATACTTTCATTCAAGCAACAATTAACTCCAAACTGATTTTTAAAAAAATATTTAATTGTAAGTATAATTAATTACCGGTAAAATTAGAGAAAAATTAAAAGAAAAAAGAAAATTTCTAAAATAATCCAAAAGAGGATAATCTAAATATAAAAAAGAAGAAACTATGATTAAAACAAAACCAGGCTTTGTGTCGAACACTACGGCCAAGAAAGATTAAACCTAAAATGGAGAAATAAAATATTAATACACAGTATGAATAATGTGTGAATAATATCAGCATAAATCAGAATAAATTCAGATTAATACTAATAGCAGCGATATAACACGACTCAACCCAATAGCAACGACCGGTTTCGACCTATTCAAGTCTTCATCAGGTTGCATAGAATGTCTAACGTTACCATATTGCTCGAGGTTTATATACACAATTTTTCAATAGGAAGCCACGCACCTAATCCTTTAGTTCTTTTTAACAAAGGATGGGTGCTATTTTAATCTCTTTGTTCTATTTGTGAACTTACGTAACCCGGTGTTTTGAAAACATCCCAACGATAATTGAATAGAATTTATATGTTTGTACAGGTGTGAAAGTGCCCAACATAATAAGAAAATAAACCTAAATGTACTTCAAATGAATTAGTCGTAGCTTCCCATTTGACAATTGATATATAGATATCTCATTGCTTTACAAACATAGTAACGGTGGGTTGAGATTTTTGTGTTTCGGGCGATTGACGCTTTACTGAAGTTGTGTTTGTGATTAACTTTTCCAGAGCTTCAGGAGACATTCTATTTATTTTAAGGTATTTATTTCAACTTACTTGACACTAAATAACCCGAGAGGCTTTTATGTTTAGTGTAAGCTGTGATGATACTATATTGATAGTGTTCTAAATAACTCTTCGGTTGAAGTATCTTAAAATGTTTATTTATTATTCTTGAAGCCATATTGCCTGTTCTAGAAAACGGCATTATTAGAGCTACAGTGTCACCTTTTTCGGCCGATTCTAATATATCTTCCGAACGTTTTTTATTTAACCCTGTTGGTTCTAATGATCCCAGGGTATCAATCCAAAAAGTTTCTCGTTTTAGTCTATTAATTCGGTCCTGCCAATCAGAACCTGAGCTGTGTATTTGTTCAATCGGTATTAAAATATAATCACCGAGAGATGGACGGTTGTAATCAGGCAGAGAAGAGTTATCTGCGTGTACTTTTAAATGTGTATATAAAGAAGAAAGTCGATGTTTTCTTTCAATTGTAAATCTGTGGCCATTAGCTCTTATGCGAAGAGATGTACTAGTTTCGCCAACATATTGTTTATTACAGAAGTAGCATTGATAAGCATAAATAACATTTGAAGAAGAGCAATCTATATCTCCCATTATTCCAAATGTTTTTTGGGTGACAGTGCTCGTAATATTTGAGCAATCACTTATTAGATGACACGTCATGCAGTTCATAATATTGCATGGTTTTGAACCCCAACGGCTGGTAGTTGGAATGCCGGTATTTGACCGACGTTGTTTTATTTGCAATTCTCTAACAGTTTTGCCTTTAATACCACGCATCCACCTTTTAGAATAATTTCTTTTACACAAGGCTTGAAAAAGAATACCCCATGCCTTATCAAAGTCTTTTTCGTTAGAACATATTCTAAAAAATCGTATAATTTGCGATCTTAATAAACCTTTAAAGGTATGTTTGGGATGAAAAGAATGTTTGTGCAACATCTGATGAATATCGGTTGGTTTAAAAAATACCTTGGTCAATAGGGTATTATTGTTTTTAGGGTCTTTGAATACAGTGGTATCTAAATAATTGACCGAATCAATACAGATAGAAGATTTAAATTTAATGGGTGGTTCATGTGTATTAAAAATATTTAGAAACTCAGAGAACGCATCCTTGCCATGTGGCCATATTATGAAAATATCATCCAAATACCGGAAGTAGGTATGAGGTTTTAATGGACATTTAAGTAGTGCCTCTTTCTCAAATTTTGCCATGTAAATATCGGCGTAGTGTGGTGCCCAATCCTTACCCATAGAAGTGCCTACTTTTTGGATGAACCATTCATCATTAAACAAAAAGTCATTACTCTTCAAAGATAATTCTAAAAGTTCTATAATTGGATCATCATATATGGGATAATTTCTCATTACGTCCCTTACCGCTTGCAACCCCTTAGTGTGATCTATATTAGTATACATACTTTCAACATCTAAAGTTATAAGCAAGCAATTATCAGGCAAACTTAATGCTTTAATTTTTTCTACAAAATCGTATGTGTTTTTTATATAAGAAGGGTGATCCATAGCAAATCGTTTTAAGTGGCTATCTATGAAAGATGATACATTTTTTGATTCACTATTACAATCAGACACTATTGGCCTTCCTGGGGGCATTACGTTTGGTATTGTCCAACAACTGTCCTCTTTGTGAATTTTAGGGAGCATATAAAAATATCGAGGTCTTGGCTCCTGGGGAGGTGAAAGGAAATTAAATTGTTTTTCAGAAATTGCACCCGCAGATTTAAGTTTATTTAAAATACCAGTTATTTTAATCGCCGTTCTGGGGTATATAGGCTCATTAACTTTTTCGTAATGATTATAATTATTTAATTGACGGTAGCCTTCAGTAATATAATTCTTTTTGTCCATTATTACTACTACCGAACCTTTATCAGCTTTTTTAATTACTATATCTTTATTTTTACGTAAGTTGTTTAGTGTTAATTGTTCTTCAATTGTTAAATTTGGTTTTTCCCGTAGGACATTTAGTTCATCTATTTCTTTTGTAAAGTTATTTATGCATTCTATTAAATCGGGGTCAGTTCCCTTGTCAGGTGGAACCCAGTTAGACTTAGATATAAAACTTTTCTGTGGTTTATTAAAATTGTTACGTTCGTAGCGAAAGAAATATTTTATTTTCAGTTTCCTCCCGAAATCCTTAGTTGCTTCCAAAATGGGTGCTTTAGAAATCTTAGGGGTTTGAACGAATGTTAGTCCCTTACTTAGTAAGTTTGTTTCTAATGTCGTCAAAACGTGACTTGAAAGATTTAAAATGTTATTAATTATTTTATAACAGGGGTAAGTTTGACCCTCTGAAGACCTTAGTTTAAAAAATCTAACCAGTGGTGAACCATTGAATTTGCCGTGTCTTCTTTCCATAGAATTCCCATTACACTATTAGAATCAATTTTGAATTTCTGAGTACCCAGCTTGGGTATGACCGTAGCCCATTCACAATGACCCATAGATCGATTGATTGAATCTATGTTGGTCTGTTCCGCTTTCGGTAGTAATTTTGAATAATTTATTTCTGTAAGGAAAATATTACTGGAATCATATCGATTTTTAATCCATGTCAACATGGTTTTTAAATTTCGAATCGATGTTTTCTGAGGATCCGAGCTACGGTCATTTATTCCCAATGCTAAAATAATATTTGTAGGGCACTTACCTCCAACAACAAAAGATTTATCCTTCAGCATATCGGTAAAATGCTGAAATCTGGCACCAGGGAAGCTTTCTAGCTGCACATTCTGGTGCGGCGTAGCTGTTATCCTGGACACATTCTCTTCTCCTATAATTAATGTGTCCTTGGTGGTCTTTGGCCAGGTCCAACTCTTTTTTGTTGCTTTGTCCGTTTTGTGGGTTCGCACCATGGCCGGGTGGCACCCTTTGATGTTCTGTCCCATTTTCTTCTTGTGGGGCGGACTTACCGTTCGGGATGTTTCTTCATCCTCTGTTGGGGAGCTCGGAGGAGGTGGTCCACGCTTCAACGACGTCGGGGTAGAATTTATCTCCGTAAGGTTGAGAGTCTTACGGGTTGACCTTGTCACTCGCTGCGGTTTAGGCAATTCCGGAAAATCACCTGAACAAACTGGAGTGCTCTCAATTATATCGGTCTTCCAGGGAGATTTTCTGTCTCTAATCAGGGCCCGAGAGGTCGTAGGTTCTGGTGCCGGCTTCCAGATCCATTCCGCTCCGACGGAGAATGGATCTATCCCATCCAACACCGAAAACCTATTATTCAGCGTCACCGGTGCCACTTCTGCTCTTTTCTCGGTCTTACCTTTACCTTTGCCCTTAGATAGGCTATTTCGTACATGGTATTTAAGAAGGTGGTCTAATAAAATGCCAAAATTGTTCCTACCTTTCTTTCCGCCTACTCCTGTTCCCCAGAATGTGTCTGGAACAGGATGTAAAATTTAGGAAATGAACCAGATGTCAGTGAGAAATTTACTATGTGTGTGATAACTCGTGGATCAAGAGCACATGATGCACCAGACGCTGATGAGAGTATCTTCTCTTCATCCTGAACCGAAACAGGTATGAACGAAGTTAGACTAGTAACAGCTCTCTCAGTGTCATGTTCTGATCTTCTGTACAAAGAAATCATTAAAGGATGAAACAAGTTTGTCAGCTGGTTGAACTTGGTTTTTGTGACAAACTTTATTCAGAAATGAAAACAATGATTTCTGATCTGGACATCAATTCATGATTTTCTCATTGTAATGTGTATCCGCTATCATCTTGTTTAATCACTGTCTGGCTTATTTGTATATATCCTTATGTACAGTCAATCCAGTTCTACGATGTGTATATACATGTATAAATGTGAATGGGTGCGCTTGCGCGTGTGAATGTGTGTGTGTGGATGTGTGTGTGTGTGTGTGGATGTGTGTGTGTGTGTAGTGTGTGTGTGTTTTTTTGGGTACATAGTAAGAGGCAACAGGCACAGAGCATCAACATATCTAAACCTCCTTCGAAACCTACCTCCATAAATCTAAATACAACTATACATACATTAATCTAAATATTAAATGTTCAATACCTCCACATATTGATAAATGTGTGCGTATACCTAAGCATGTGTCTGGTCTACTCATCAGCCTGTGGGAACCAGCTAATTCGCTTTTCGTACGCGACAAATATGTCACGCCCACAGGAAAGCGGCTACATGCAGGCTACGTACAAAAAGCGGAAGCACGTAAAAACATACCATTTGATACCACAGCTCGCAACAAACACGTGCGTGTGGTTCAATGGTGACTTGCTACATACATATCATAAACTATTTTGACACCACAGTTTACATTCAACAGTAATTTTCTGTGGTCCAAAAGAAACCTGTATATAAAGCATTTCGACACCTCAGATGCTGACCTCAGCTTTATTTTGGGTTCGAATAGCTGAATAAATCCTACCTATATGAACCGTGTATCAATACACGTCCGACTGGTCTGGCGTCGAAGTTCTTCTCTAACCTAAGTGAAAATTCAAGCCCTATATATAGCCTCAGCGTGTTAACAAACATTACAGTTAGTCCATAACAAAGAGAATGTACACTAACACAGTTTCAAGCCCTATATATAGCCTCAGCGTGTTAACAAACATTACAGTTTGTCCACAACAAAGAGAATGCACACTAACACAGTATGGACTCACTAAAGCGATTAAACTAAAATAAAACAAAGTAGCAATACCGCACAATGGATTATTACTGGACTAGAACGAAATATCGTCTCAAACCTGAGTAAATACTACGATTTACTCGAACCTAACAGCTAACCCTCATACGTTTCCGTTCATCACTAAGGGAACGTTCATTCACGCTTAATTTAGCGTCCCTAAGTATATGCAGTTAGGTGTGGTGGGATCTAAATTAAAGCGCCTATCCACTTGATCTATTTGACCCATGGTCGAGAACAGCGGATTTCAGGCAGATCTCCGATACTGCGAATGACACGTCGGGATTATAATAGCTATACATTTAACAAATTTCCTATATCAGTGTAATCTAATTACTCATAATATGGGAAAAACTCTGTCCGCAGCTTAATACCCATGGAGATGCCTGCCGGAGTAACAAACGACTCCAGGAGTATAAATCCATCAAGCAGCATTGTATGAATTAATAGGTCGTTTCGCCAGACCACATAAGAGGACAACAATATAGATTCTACATTATACATAACAAAGCTAATAAACTCAACATGTTTTAATAACGACATAACTTTCTTACATTGGTGTAATAAGGAATCTGGGTGGAAATAGATAAGATGTCTGGCACGGACAATGTGCGTTTTAGGGTACATAGTAAGAGGCAACAGGCACAGAGCATCAACATATCTAAACCTCCTTCGAAACCTACCTCCATAAATCTAAATACAACTATACATACATTAATCTAAATATTAAATGTTCAATACCTCCACATATTGATAAATGTGTGCGTATACCTAAGCATGTGTCTGGTCTACTCATCAGCCTGTGGGAACCAGCTAATTCGCTTTTCGTACGCGACAAATATGTCACGCCCACAGGAAAGCGGCTACATGCAGGCTACGTACAAAAAGCGGAAGCACGTAAAAACATACCATTTGATACCACAGCTCGCAACAAACAACACGTGCGTGTGGTTCAATGGTGACTTGCTACATACATATCATAAACTATTTTGACACCACAGTTTACATTCAACAGTAATTTTCTGTGGTCCAAAAGAAACCTGTATATAAAGCATTTCGACACCTCAGATGCTGACCTCAGCTTTATTCTGGGTTCGAATAGCTGAATAAATCCTACCTATATGAACCGTGTATCAATACACGTCCGACTGGTCTGGCGTCGAAGTTCTTCTCTAACCTAAGTGAAAATTCAAGCCCTATATATAGCCTCAGCGTGTTAACAAATTAAGTTGTCCATAACAAAGAGAATGTACACTAAACAGTTTC
>JAODUP010000988.1:92500-135287 GCA_025642065.1 Paralvinella palmiformis | reverse complement strand
AGCTGTTTCGTTGTTTGAGGCAAACACATGCCATTGTGTATACAACTGTCTTTAGAAAAAGTAAATTCGGTGAGTATGGTGGATGATTGAAGTGAAACCTATTACAGTTTGGAAAGTAATCAATCTCAGCTCTCCGTTCTTTTATTATCATCTACTATGGACTCAGCTTAAAGTAAATTCTGCGACAGTTACGAGCAATAAGCAGGTAAACAAATACAGTCCACCATCCCAATAAATACCAAAGTAATATTCAAAATTTGAACAAGCAAACGATTTAGGTCTCTAGTTGGATTTAATGATTACGGAAATATCCGATCTCAGTTTAGTTGAGAAGACTCATAAAATATTGCAAGATGTCACAGTTCATAGTTATTTTTACAGAATACTGCCATTTTCTAATAATCCATTTTTCTCATAGGTTAGTGTTCCGACATCAAAAGTTTAATGCCATAATAGAAAGAGTTCTCTAGGGAATGGAAAACAATCTGTTTTTAGATATTAAAGTGTAGTTAAAATATTGATATTAACACTCTCACTCACAATCAATCTTCATAAAGGCCATATACATATACAGTAATGGTTGTTGATCTAGATAGATTGTAGATAGGGAGCGGCCATGTTTCATTTCCGAAAAATATCCAACGACATATTGTTCCATACTATCTTTATAAGTGCCGACATTTCCCTGACACAGTGGCCTCAAGGTCAGAAATCCAACATCTATTCTCAAAGTAGACATTGATAGAAAAAAGTAAAATCTAAACTACCTCTCTGACAGTTGCGCTATACTAATATTGTGATGTTAAAACAATTATTTGTTCAAATATTGGGATGTTCAAATAATGTGATGTTCGAACATAAACAATATTCTCATTGTCTTGTTCTATTTAGATATTACATGGAAGAATGAAAGCGATTCATGTAAATAGCATTCATTATTACTAATAAATATCTTAGTAAAATAATATATAGATTGATATTAGTTTACCAAATAAAACGACACTTATATTAAAAAATACAGTTTAGATTTCGAATTAGGTTTTCCAGTAATCTATGTCATTTTATTTTATCATACAGAACCGTGTTTGCACAAAAACCAAACACAGTCGTTAACAAATACCTATTTATTTGATGACAAGATAAACCAATAACATAAATAATCAAGTATGGATAACAATTCCAAGACAACACATATTGTCAAATAAATACAATAAACACCAACTCCATAAACCTTCCTTCCACTTCTAATGTCTCTTCACGGTGGAAGTAAACATTCTTTTGTAAAAAGAACAAAGTGGAGGATTAACGAAAGTAGACTCCATTAGATAACTATCAGGTTCTGTTCTTGCAACAATCACACACGATGACTCCTCGCCGATACATGTCGTTAACAAATACCTATTTATTTGATGACAAGATAAACCAATAACATAAATAATCAAGTATGGATAATAATTCCAAGACAACACATATTGTCAAATAAATACAATAAACACCAACTTCATAAACCTACTTTTGTGCACAGGGTAAGTTAAATTGTCCAGGCAGCCTGCTATGGTAATGAGGTGTAGTAAAAGATGAAACACCCTTTTGTTATAGTCCCGCCTGGGTTTGAACCGAGGTGCTATTGGCATATAGCCAATCAGGAGGCTAAATTCGTGGCTTCAGTATGTCAAAAGGAAATGCCTATCATTAGCCTAATGATAGGCATCAGGTGTTTATAACATAATAATATTAAATATTATTCAACATCTAATAGAAAACTGTAAAATATACCTGTTTTTAAGAATTGCGATTTATCTCCACTTTTCATTTATTTTAAATGATTGCGTTTTCAATTATAATATAGAGTTTTCGCATATAATTATCCTTTTTTTTAGATGTCAGTCTGTGAGTTATTTTTAAGTTATACAATAAATCTGCTTGTTGTAGATCTTATAATTATTTTTAATGTTTATTATATTATCTTAAATCCGATTCATTTTTATTCTTACGAAGTAAAAGCAAAATAAGTTATAAATGGCATGAATTTTAAATATAATATACAAGAAAAATTTTGTAGTATCCTAGTGTGATTTTCAAATTAAAAATGAAATATGAACTATCACAATTATTAATTGTTTCAGTTTTTCTAGCAGGTGAATAAATTATTTCTTCTCTTCCACTGAAATAGCGTAAAAAATACCTAAAAGATCATTGTTTGCCATATATATCTAGTGTTTCTGAATATTTTCATTTATATATATATATATATATATATATATATATATATATATATATATATATATATCATTAACATGTCATATATAGAAGACAATCTTTATTGGTGTTTTATACGAGTTTCATGTATGTTTCTTTGTTGTTGTTGATATTGTTTTGACGACGGAGATATCAGTCGCCAGTGGAGATATCTATATGCAAGCTCAAGTACTAGTCTACGTAAATTTGCATATTGTACACAAAACGTGAAGCTCCATCTTCTTGAATCATATTGTTTAAATTTTTATTGTTCTGCACTATGGTGTGACTGCTCCATGTCGAGTATATGCAAATTGAGAGTAGAGTATAACAATGTGTTTCGTAATTTATTAGTCTATGGTAGGCGAGATAGCGCCAATTCGATGTTTGCAATCAACGCAATCGATACACATGAAGCACGGATGTGTAAGGCATATTTCAGATTTCGCCAAAGGTTGTTGTCGTCTACAAATAATATTGTTACTTGTATTAATACCAACACATGGTTGCGACATAACTACATATGGCAGAAGTGGGATAATTCTTTATATATTTGTCATAACTATTGAATGTTTCATATTATATTGACAAATGTTTATGCTGCTGTAATCTAGTATTCTATTTTCTATTGTAATCTAGTCTTTTTTATATTAGGTATGTATGAATGTACGCATTATGGGTGTTTCATCTGAAATAAAATATATCTATCTATTTATCTATCTATATATCTATCTATCTAATAATAATAATATTGTAAATTTAATAAAGAGGTCTTGTTAGCAGAGGCCTTTCAAAGGTAGCACATTGCCCGAAATATCGTTCCAAACCTTTACTGTTTTGTAGACATAGTATTTTATTACCTTTGTTTGATTATTGTTACGGTATTTAAAGTAAACCTGTTAGTATTTCACCACGTTCTATTCCAGGTGTTAAAGTAAAGTACTGCTTCGCATATAGTAATGTGTAACATTCGCCGTTATTCGATCTTCACAAATAATACTAAACTAGAAATAAACTAAATTGTTTTATATTTCTTTTGTTCTAACAAAATTCACCTCATTAATATTACCGTAAATAATGGAATTTTTTTTAAATTTTAAATTAAGAAATAAACAAAATCAGTAGTGTACGCTTTTAAATTAATTATTGTTGGAAATGTTAACAGGTAGAACGTTATGATGTCTCAGTGTTGTAATTAATATCCTACTTTAAAAAATGTCTTAAATATTTTTATATCTTATAATATATGGTTAGTTAAATTATCATAACAAATGTATCTGATGACTGTTCCAGGGTTTAGAATCATTCAGGGGTCCGCAAACGTTTTGAGCAAAGGGCCAAATTGTAAAACTGGACTTGGGCGGCGGGCCGGATGAGACGCAAGGCACCGATTAGGTGTGGGTTTCCCCCGCTCCCACTAGCAAAATTGTTTTAAACAGCCTTTCAAAATGAAGAGCTTACGGAGCATCTGAGACCAAATGTCATCAATATATGAACTTATTTCGAACTGAATGAAGAGTGCAATTTGGATTGCAATAGAAGAGTGCAATTTGGATTGCAATAGAAGAGTGCAATTTGGATTGTAATAGAAGAGTGCAATTTGGATTAAGCAAGTGGGCAAAATGTATTTTCAAACGGAAGAAGCTGCATAATATATTGTGTTTTTACCATGATATAAACTCCTAGATATAGTAACTTCATGAGTGTTAATGATTATATACTATTAACACGATAAAAACGTGAACGAATTAATTATATGTAACGTTTAATTTTAGTTTCAATTCAATGCGCGGTCTGGTGCTGGGCTTGCTTCACTAACCCCTGAATATCAGGCTGTAGATGTGTGCTCGCAAGCCTCAGAGTACCCTTCAAATGTGCATCGATGATTTTATTACGAGTGTTGTTCAAAAATCATTTCAGTTGTTCACATAAGTACGTGCTTCTGAATAGTGCAATTATCATTCGAGCGTGACGCATTAGCCCGGGAACCTGATCAACTGGAACATATTGTTGGCAAAATTTAACTCTCGCAACTTCAGTAAACTTGGTTTTCAAGTCAGTGTTGCATTGCAAATCAATCAGTTCCATCTGCAAGTGAACCGCAACCCTGTTCACGTTTACTGCGAATGTAGTTGCAAATAATGCAAAAGCCTGGTTGTTGGCGCGCAGGTCTGCAAATCAAGTTTTGAATTGTTCTCGCAGCTGTCCAACAAAAGCAACATACGTAGTGGCCTCAATAGGTTGACTAGCAGACAACGTTGGAAACTGGGCATAATTGCATCGTTTGAGTTGTCCCTCCCAGAGACGAAACTTCACCTCAAATGCCTAGACGTGTTCAAACAGTTTGTTGATTAACTAGTCTCCTCTGCCTTGTAATTTTACATGTATGTACACTACATTCATATGTTCTAAAATGTCTACCAAGAATGCCAAATCTGACAATCGAACCCCTTTTGCGCAACAAATGCAGCGAGTTCTTTACGAAGGGCATAGGGACGCGGTGAAGCATGGCCCCTCTTGGTACTTCACAATAATACAACAATTCGCCATATTTGGCGTCCATCTCCAGTTATAGTTGTCGAAGATTCAGGTCCTGCTTTCGCATAAAGTTTACGGTTTTAGCGACAACGTGCATCACATCCTGCATCATCAGCGATTTTTCACATAGCGCCTCCTGGTGGATGATGGAATGTGTTTTTATTATTGTGCTTGTGATGCCTGCATTTGGTCGCCCCCCTATCCATCAAGGCGATGATGCCATTTATCCATCCAACCATTGAGGGCGCCCCGTCGGTAGTTAGACCACAGAGCTGCTCATATTTCAGACCAATGTCGTTCATCACCAATTCGACCGCTTGCTGGATGTCAGCCCTTGTTGTTTTCCCCTTCAGCCCAACTAAGGAGACTAACTTATCTGAACTGTGAAATTCTTGTTGTTGCCTCTCACGAATATCGCCAGTTGAGCAGTATATTTTACGTCTGCACCCTCATCGAAAGCCAAAGAGTAGAACTGAAACTGAGAACTGAGTGGCGCGTTCTTGAAGGGTAGACTTCACATTGGCAGACAATTCTTCTATGCGGCGGGTGATGGTTCTTCTGGAAAGTCTGATGTTTTCAAACAGACTTTTCTTTTCTGGACAGACGATGCATGCTATTGCCGGTAGACAATCCCTCACGAACTCACCATCGCTGAATGGTTTCAGTCGCTGTGCAATTAGCGCGCTGACATCGTAGATGGTTTCAAGATTAGATGCCGACATGTAAATGTAAATGTTCACTTTTGCCTATGCTATACTAAAACATAAATCATACAAGTGTAATATTAATGTAAATACATACCTTTTCAAAGAAACAATTTGATCCTTTCTAAACTATCCGGTGTAGGCATCGTATTTGGCCGCGTGGTAATGGCGCTTCAAGTTGCATCCTTTATTCACGACACCGGATTCATTACACACCAGACTTATCTGGATACTGAACGAACAGTTATTGAAGTGTCCAATTGTCATTAAAAACACGATGTTCGGTGTCAACTTTTCGCAGATAGCGGCATCCGTGGTCGTGTTAGTCAGACGATGATAGAGGCGCAAATGTTTATTTTATTGAATAGTAAATGTCCAGGATCTCGTCATCAAAGGGGTGTCAGCCCCTTATTGGTCGGCCAATTTACCGAGGATTGTCGATGTCTATGAAAATGGCCATTAATCTTATCTTTATTGCCTTCTCCGCAGCAAAAGACAGTTTAACAGGGGTTAGAGGTTATTAGTCATCTGGTTGTTTGATAACTACGCACTGAGTTAAAAGACACGTGGGAATGTCGATACTTGGTATTCGGTGTTCAGGGAGGCTATCAAGATTTTTGAGAAAACCTAACGGCAAGCAACACATTAGTTAGTCTCTGCACTGAAGAACCTGTTGTAGATTGAGAGATTTTTACGGTAGAGCTACCCAGCCTATACTCTAGATTACTAGAGGGGATACACTTGAAACATACAGGACGGTATATATACCTGGAAAACATGCAGCAGATACCGAGGATATCAAACAAGATAAATCACTGACTATAGAGGGGGGAGTCATTATTTGAATCTAAAAAAGAGAGAACCATGAAGATCAGATGGTAATATTACAGCTACAACACGATCAGGCACTCTAAGCCAGTACTCTTGAAATATGGTGTACCACAAGGCTCGGTACTCGGCCCGAAGAAATACATCATGTACGCTAAGCCTCTCTAAGAGCCATTATCCGTCGGCATGAACTTTCTTACCATTTTTATACACATGAGACACAGCTATACATTTCATACAAGCCGAGGGAAGACGCTCTGAAAGCACAATCCCTCTCACTCATTGAGAACTGTCTTGCTGACATTGGGGCAATGGATGCGTACAAACAAGCTCAAACTGAACAGTGACAAGACGGAAGTTATGCTGTTCACATCTAAGTATAATGCCATGCATATGGAAAACATTACTCTTAGTTTTGGTGACATTAATATAACATCAGTGAATAATGTGAGGAAGTTAGGTGTTATCTTTGACTGCACTGAATATGGAGCAACAGTTGAATAATATCTGTAGGTCTGGCTATCACCAACTCCGCAACATTGGGCGTGATTAGGCATTACTTAACAAGTGATACAAGTAAGTCACTAGTCAATGGGCTTAAAACATTTCACGTATGGAGTACTGTACCGCTTTGCTCAATGGACTACCCAAGACCTCCATTAACAAGTTACAACGTATACAGAACACGGCGGCACGGATTGCAACCCGAACATCATGCAGGAGTCACATGACACCAATGTTGAAGGATCTCCATTGGTTACTTGTTAAGAATCGAGTGCAATATAAAATTCTAATGCACACATATATGTAAAGTCATGGCCAGTTGGCGAATTAATTTATGTTATGAAGAATTAGTGATCGCCCGTACGTGCCGCTTAACGGTTTGTGGCCGACCAATTGTGGGGTGAATGGGTGTGAAACCATAGTGCTCCGATTGATTGATGTGCGAAAGAAGTTGGTGGTCACACGGGATCGCACGGGTGTAGATATCGTAGCCGCGGGGTTTGGTTGGGTTTGTACTGTATTAATGTTTTCGTGGTGTGGGTTGATTGGGTGAAAGCTTTGTTAGTGAATGTTTATAATAGTACAGCCAAGTTAGCGGAGATTGGATCAAGGGACATGCGAGTCTCCACTGGACAATACGCTGATTGTGCTGGGGGTAGAATTCCCCTTTATTTAGCGGTTTGTATGTGTGGGAGGAGATTTAGTGGGAAATGTTCTTGACTCAGTCAAGTCAGCGGTGATTGGACCAGGTGACTATGCGGGGTCTCCGGTACAACAACACTGACGGTGCTGAAGGGACAATTCCCTATATATATATATATATATATATATATATATATATATATATATATATATATATATGGATTTTTAAAGATTTTTAAAAATTATTTAAAATAAAGGGGGACGTTAAAACACCCTGAGGACGTAAAACACTCTGACAGTGACCACCCTCGGGGTATTTCGGCCCCTTCTTTCCTTACTGTTCACTTGTGAGTGGTGGGGAGGAGGAGATTTCTCAACCACTCCAACATAGGGGTTGTGCCGAATAAGCGACAGCCTGGAGATTCTCCCCGAACAACAAAACAAGATTTTTTGGGGAGAGGTGTGGTTCTGGGGGAGTGGTGTGGAGTAGTAGTAGAGGTGGTGGTTCTGCAGTGTATAGTTTCGAGGAGTGTATAGTTTTTGTACAGTTTTGAGTAGAGGAATAAAGTAGATTCGAGACCATATGAGTTCGGAGTTTTGAAAGAGAGAACTTAGCTAAGGCCGAGATCCGGGACCCGGCCGCGTCCCGGATCTCGGTACTTTTCATATAATGCCCTACATGAACAGACTCAAAGATACATATCTGATATGTTGACAATTTATCAACCAAGAAGAACACTATACGATCAATGGGTTCAGTGACATTGGTGGTTCCAAGGGTTAGAACATCTAGCTATGGCGAAAGAAAATTTCCGTGTTCAGCAGCCAAGCTATGGAATGCTTCCCAGCTCACATTCGTTAATCCAAAATACTGAAAACGCATTGGTATAATAATAATAATAACAAACTCCTAGAATATGTTGTATAATGAAATGATTATCAATTGTCACTCAACGCTAAATGTTTTTAAATCCAGAATGGACATATAGTTATTGGCAGCAGTAAAACTGTACTTCCCCCCATATATATATATATATATATATATATATATATATATATATATATATATATATATATATATAGTACACGATTACTGCAGTCCAAGTCAGTCTGACAGTCGTCTCGACCTCATAGAAACTATAGGCTCTATATAGAGCTATACCAAAATCAGAAGCATTGATTGTGAGTATCATTAATCCGTATGAGTTAAAACAACACAAGTTCATAGATCTGGACGAGCCTTTTTACAAACTTGAATAATAGTAAACAATAATTCTTGTAAATAAAGTATATATTATATTTATTTATTTATATGATATAGCAATAGAACGTTTTCAATCTAGGCATTATAAACGGCTGATGTTGTACCTTTAAAAAAAAATTTAAAGTTTAATTATGAGTGATAATTATTTTTCTGGTGTTGAATAGATGACATATATATCTGCGAAGATGACATTATAATCGATTACCTCAGTCGATACCTTTTTGTAAAGTCACTCAAGTTTTGTTTGATCGATCGATTGATTTATATCTCTACCTTCACAGTCTGCGATCATGAAACAGAGATAGCACACGAAACTGTTAACACTTATATCCAGGGTGCTCCCCTTTACTCAGCGCGGCTCTTCATTTCTCGTCTTCACCACTCACAAGCGAACAATACAAAAAGGCGGAGCCGAAATATCCCGAAGAGTCACTGCCGATGGGGTTTTGTCTGAGTGGGGTTATGTCCAGTGGGGTTTTGTCCGTTTACCGCCAGGATGTATTACGTCATCATAGAATCTTTTCCGTTCCTTTTTAAATTAATTCAGTGAATACTCATACTACAGCGCCATTTAAATTGGTCACCCATCCATGATATCGTTAAAATAATGATGATAATAATAATAATGATGGCCGAAATGGCATTAATTTATTTTACGTGGCTTAGCTACCTAGATCCTAGCTCAAATGAAGGAGACACATATAGTATGTAATTTACTGCTTCACAATGGGGACTAACTCTAAATAAATGTAAAACCTCGCCAGTTGTCTGGCTGAATGAAACTTTTCTGCTGCCAGGATTCGAACCCTCGATCTGATGCACAGAATGACCATGAGTAAGAAAGTCCCACGCTCTTATCCACTAGTCCATAGAGGCGGTCAATTAATCCTAGGAACAGTTTCGATTTATTTAGATTTTCTCTGGTGCTAGTTGACTTTTTATTTTTAGCTGGCAACCCTGTTTCTGGTAAATTGACTACCGCTTTGTAGGCGCTGAATAGTAGAACCGATATTGCAGTCAATTAAAGTCGCATACTGATTGGTCAAAATTATACGACAACACATGTAAATATAAAGCGTGTTTGAAGTAAAAATGCTGCATCAGGGATATTTACAATGAATTTAGCGAAGTCTGCTAGTTGTTTTGGAGCCCGACTGCTTGCAGAGGGCCCTCTCGTTAATAAGAGAATGACTTTCTTGTACAACGGCGCGTTTAAGGCTTTTGATTCCTTATGTAAGTTCAAGTTAGCGTGATTTAAATTAGTACTTTTAGCAGGTTCGTTCTCAACAGGGCTAAAAAAGGCTTGCCTCGTGGGCTTAGACCAAACTAGACTCTCTAGACTAGTCCCACGAGTAGATCTAGAAGCTAATTGGGTATTCTCCTGTCATGTGAATATTGGCTAATACACCATTGGCCTTCAATATAATTGTCTAGATTGAAGAAATACATGTGAATGACTATAACAGACTTGAAGTTGAACAGTAATGATTTCAAAGGCATATCAATTTATCATGTATTGTATGATGTAGCATGTAAATTATTAATATTATGTTAGATCTAGTCACTAGATGGGGTATCTAGTGTTTACTCATCTTATGAATGGATTTTTAGATGTTAAACTGTTTATCTATTTGGAATCATTGAATGGAATAAATCAAAGGCACTAAGATTTAAGTCAGATCTTATGGCAATAAACTAAAAATATATGCTAAAGTGGTAAAGAACAATTTGGATTCAAACTGGAAAATATGATTATCTTAAATATTTAAGTTTCAGTATAATTCTCTTGTTTTAACAAAACTGTCATTGTTTAAAATGGTTTTATTCATACCTTCCAATATGGTTAATCACTTAATGACCATTCATTTTCCAGTGGCTGTCTGAGTTACAACTTTTCACTCATACACTATTGTGATAAATATTAAAATTAGGGATGGCTAATTCGAAACTACAGTTATGTATGCAATCAATTATAAAGTTAACAATTTATTTTTGCAGAAATAATTTAATTTTATTGAAAATAAATCATCAAGTTGAGAACTGTAATAGACATGTTAATCAATATATGAAACATATCGTGATCTCACAATTGGTAAAAATCATGTTTTTATCAGATGGTTCAGCGAACCCAGTGAAACCCAAACCACAAACAGACTTTCGCTAGATGGTGCAGAAATTGTCTATTTTGTAAAATGTTGATATGCTAAATCGGTTAAATTCTATTTTGTCACCACTGCACAGATAAAGTTTCTGAGAGAAAAAAAGACATAAAAATGCTGTATCCTCAGCCAGTTGCCATTGCAGGTGCTGTATCAATGAGCACTCCAGAAGTGGAGTGATTGTTCTCTACTATGAAAAGTGTTTCAAACTGTTTGTTCATATCAGGATTTAACCCAGCACCAAGTGAACTCAGCCTTGGTGACCTTCTTTGCAGGTTATACCAAAGTATCCCAAACCTCCGAATCAGATGGAACAAGGAAGGATGCGACTTTTGACTTGTATATAGTGCTCAATAAACGTGTTTTATTCTAACTTTTACTTCTTCCCCTGTATAATATTCTGGCAAAGGTTAAAATTTACTTAAGAATAAGCCATTTTTATGTAATATTAAAAATAATTTCTGGAACCATGCCCTGGCCCCCCATGACTGGTTTCATGCTTTCAGTGCTTGCCTGTAACACCTCGCATTCCTTTTTACCCAGGGGAAACACTATTATGTGTATATACACTGCTTCCATTATTAATAATAATGATTTATGTATGACATTATTATTTAGATGCTGCTATATCCAAGCACTTTTATAACAGCCAGAGTAACAACAACTATAAGAAGCATATTTCAGTAAGTATATTCTCAACAAATGTCTAGTCAGTGTATAAATATAATATCACAATAATATCCTGTATTGGCTAGTTTTGTTTGGTTTATTGGCATTATTTTCTGTTTTGACAGTATGATTTATAAATCATTAAATCACAATCCTTATAATTACCACCAGTTTTCACAGATTACAAATTTATTATGTAACTAAAATGTTGCTATTTTCCATTATTATCATACCATCTTTGTTTGATCTTCACTGATGACACTGAAATTATCCCCATCCCAAACCTGTATTCTAATGGAAGAATGCTAGTTTTCAGTATTTGTCTCCTATAAACCTGTACTGAATGTTAACAGGTATAGTATATCAGTCTTGGAGATTTACTTAGTAGTAAATGCAATGATTGGAGCACTGAAAGGTTCTTGGTTCAAATCCAGCTTACAGTTTTAGGTGTTCCAGTATTGATATAACATTAGAGGATTATACATCTAGTCCTTAGACATCTCTGTGGCTGACCTGGTAGCACAGGTGGTTGCAGACTTCTAGGATCCAGTTTCAAATCCCAGGCTATGTTTAATAATTCAGTTCGACCTTCAGAGATAGCTTGGTCCAATTAGCTTATCACATGCACAAAGTTGCCCCAAGATGACAATATTTATATTACCCATATCTCTTAGTCTTACTCCTTGGGCATAGATTTCAAGTGAGTTTTGAAGATATCCGGAGAATATGCACTGGATGTTTCATCAGCAAGATTACCTCACTCTGACCTTACTCACTGGGAGAAGTTTGCTCAATAATGCTGGGGTTGCATGGCATGACTTAATAATAATATGTGACATTTATATAGACATTACAATAATGAAAAATTTGCTCTGTAGGCAACACCATACAGAGTTGAAAACTTCCATTTTAGCATCACATAATACAAAATTATTAGTTGCCTTGTATACGAGTGGATTCTTTTGTTGACTAAATTCATCATATTACATTAGTACTATTTACAGTAGTTGCTGGATGCATGTAATAATTTAGAGCATTGCATATTTTCTGTAGAAGGAGTTTATACTCATGTGCAATAATTGATTGACTGTTATGTAGACAAATAGATAACAATGATGATATTGAAAACTAATAAAGATCAACTTCAACATAGGTTTGAGGGCTGATTTTGATATCATCCATCTTCATACTTTGATATATATATATATATATATATATATATATATATATATATATATATAGTCAAACCCCATGAAGTGAACACCTCATTAAGTCCCTTGGATTTTGTTACTGTTTTTTACCAACTATTCCCTCACTAGTGACCACCTAAATGCAGTCTCAATTGCAAAAATAACCCCGCTACAGTGACCATCAATCTTTAAAAAAATTAAGATATATATCTATATATATATATATATATATATATATATATATCATTTTAGCCCAGAAAAAAACCATTTCTATGACAAATCACACACTTAAAGCTCCAATTACATGATTACTAAAAGATTGCATGATTCCTCAAGTGCCCAATACTTGCATCATTATTCAACTCTCCAAGTACCTGCTTGTATTATTTTCATTTGTCATCTGACTTATGTACTTGTAACTGTTATTTGCACATTAAAGCTAGCAGAGTAATTATTTCAATTGTATACAACTTCATATTCAATGAGTGATTCTCCGAGTATTCTTTAATTTTAGATGGGTGTTATAACAGATATGGTCAAGCACTTTGATGAGGGTTATTATAAATAGGGGTTTGAATAGTTTGAATTAAAATATAATTGGGCTGGTTATAAGACAATTGCAATTATGAGTAGATTGGATTAATATATACTGTTTGGTTATTACAATTGCATAATATTTGGCTGTATGTAAATAAAAACGACTTCTATTTGTTTAATACTTATGTACTTTAATGATGATATGCATGACAATATATAGACACGCTCACTATGCAGTCACCATAAGCACTCTAACATATCGTCTGAGTTCTCGCCAGAGTCCTGAGTCTCGAAGGGAGCTATTGTTATTTCATAATGTTCTAGTATGCATGTATTTTCCAGAATAAATATATGTACATGTAATCTTGTACAAATGTTTGTTAATTTCTTTCAACAATAATTTAGACAAAGCTGAAATACAAAAGTCCCTAAATAATCATATACAATATTCATCCATGCATGTATGTAATCACTTACAGAATAAGATATGTACACATTTATACATGTAAGCTTAATGCAAATCCAGTTTATTATCCCTGGGTTGACCCTTACTAAAGTGACCACCTTGCAACAGTGACCACTACAAAAGTCCCTTGGTTGGTCACTGTTGCGAGGTTTGACTGTATATGTATATATATACCTGTATATAAAACATCATATTGGTTATACTACAACAATACTATAACTTACAGTATTGTTTACCTTTGGCTCAACTAGGCCAGTTACTCTGTCTAGAGATAGTAGTACATAATGAAGTATTGTTGATTATTTGATTGTTAGTATTTGTTAATAAAGTTTTCCATTTGTTTGTATCTTTATATGCTAGGTATCAATTGAAGGTAACATTGGAAGTGGGAAGACCAGTCTTTTAAACTATTTCTCACATTTTCCCGATGCCGAAGTACTTATGGAGCCAGTCGCAAGATGGCAAGATATAGATGGCCTTAATGCTTTGGTAAATATTACCCATTAGCCGTCTTCCTGCTTTAGTAATCTTGCATAAACATTTTAAACATAAGTTTAGTTATAAATTAATTATTATGTTCTGTTTGTCAGTTCCTTTATGTTCTATTTTAATATAAAATTATTACATTGGGGTTTGTTCATTCTGTTAAGAACAAACATTAGGGCAAGTTGTTGTTGGATTAGTAGCTACATACAGCACTGCTCCTACAGAATGTAGAAAGGTGCAAGAATGCTGATGTCTGCCTGAAAAATAATACCAAAAAATCCTTACAAATGGGCACTAAAATTTCATTAAGTCCTTGGAACATATAATATTCATATATTGCGCTGTTTGACATTGTTTAATCATTAACACTTGTTATAAAATCAAGCGCAGGTATGTTGCAATTTAATAATTCTGGTATCATCTCAATGCAGAAACATTTTTATCAAGATCCTACAAGGTGGGCACTTACCTTCCAAACATATGTGCAGCTAACAATGCTAGAGCAGCACCTCCACAAACAAGTAAGTTGGTAGAGAGATCATTGAGATGATCCCTTCTCTCTAAACTAAATGTAAAATATTATTTCTTTCAAAACTATTCAGCTCCAAATGTACAGAAGTAAATGTTCTTTGTACGTAGTATATTTTTAGTAACTAAATTAGTTTGAAAATTTAGATATTTAGAATATCTTTAATCGTTTTCTGCTATTTAGACAAAACCCATCAAACTAATGGAAAGGTCAATTTACAGTGCAAAATACTGCTTTGTGGAGAACCTCTATGAAAAGTGAGTGGTGAAATGTGTCTTTCATGTCATAACTTGTGTTATGTTGGCAATGTAATATTGGCATGTTTTATAATCGATGGCCTGTATAAGAAATAGTTCATAATGTTTTATTATTATCAGTTTAGTTTTTGTGATCTCTCCTCAGTGGTATTATGCCTGAACTAGAGTACCTTGTTCTTACCAAGTGGTTTGATTGGATAGTTAAAAACCAAGACACACACCTTGATCTCATCGGTGAGTTATTTTACATAAAACTCTATTAGATGGATTATTATTTTAATGCTTATTATCTGTATAGTACAGAGGTTAGTGTGTTGTGTGTGCACACACATTGTGTGTGTGTGGCACATGCTAAAATAAAAATTGCCTACAATTATGAATCCAGTCGTATGAAATGGAAATCTGGATTTTTAAAACCATTTCTGTTAATGAATTTTTATTTCATCTGTGGGCTTATTTTTATGCTAAGCTATAGTTGCAAGGTATTATATGGAATGAAACCCATGATGATGTATCACTTTTCCTTTCCAAGTAATAAATATATCCAGTCATTTGATAAAAACCTGTACATTTCTTTCTATTACCACCTTTGTTTAAAAATTCTCAGCTATTTACAGCTAAATAGTTCACTCTCAGAAAATTTAATAAAAAGTGCTTGTTTACATTGTTAAAGCTAGGTCATACAAACAGCTTGTATACAGTAACATCAAACTTCAGGAGCTCTAAAAACATATTTTAAGAAAATATATTGGTCCACTGATTGAAATAGTTTAATTATTATCTTGATTTCACATATTTGTATTTTTGGAGAAAGCCACATTTTACTATTTCTTTAGTATGATGTTTTGATGTTCTCATTTAATTATTGTTAAGTAGGAGTTTGTTTTCAGTCATGTGGCTGTATTTTAAATACTAACTTGAAATTATACCAGTTATTTTTTTTTTAAATAGGAAAATGTGTTTTTGTGAAATGGGAATTGTGAAAACACACATAGACAAGTGAAAAGTAATATTTTATTAGATGTCAGATGTAGTCTTTAATATGCCATGATTAGATTTATACTATTTAAATTTCAGTGTACCTCCAAACGACCCCAGAAACAGTCTATCACAGAATAAACAAAAGATGTCGCCAAGAAGAAAAAAGTATTCCTCTGGTAGGTCTTTTATGTATAAATGAGATAATGTTGAAGAGGAGATTATAATGTACACAGTCAGTAATCAGTACGCATACTTTCGAAAAAAGTATTTAAATATGAATACTTTTCTTTCGGTCAAATTCAACTATAACTACATTCGAATGTAAATGTATTTGAGTACGAATACTTCAAAAATTAGGAAAATGTTGATTTTTACTTTTATTTCTTTTCAAGCTCACATTTTATTGTAAAACATCACATATATTACCTCTTATACCATGATGGAGATGATAAATTCCAATCCAATAGGACCATAGAGAGAAAACATTTACTTCATGGTTCAATATGTACAATTCCATTATCAATTCATCGTAATTTTGGAAAGCTCTGATACGGATACTTAAAAAATATATTTAATTTCTTTCAAATACAAATTTATTTGACCCCATATCTGTACACAGTATCCATCTTCATAGTCCATCATGGATTATACATCATACGAAGTTACTAGAGTTATAAGCAAACTGTATGAGGCATGCCTACCAGTAAAGATTCTTATAAGTGATGTAAGGTTATTAGCGTATTGTATGTCTTTTCAGGACTACCTCACCTCTCTACACAATCTTCATGAAGATTGGTTGATACACAGAACAAAGTTTCCTGTTAGCTGTCCTGTACTGGTTAGTTATCTCTTTCTCCAAATAATTTTTACTTGTTTTGCTAATAGGGAATGGCTTTTAACTGTTGCAAGGAAAAAAAACTAAATTGGTCCATTCACTAAAGAAAATTCTAGTTATATTTAATATTTTTGCATCATCCTTCATTTGGGGCTTTGTGTTTTTTGGTATGTCTTATCTTGCAGTTCATACATTATTTTTTAGGTACTTGATGGTAATGGAACAGAAACAGAGATGATTGATCAGTACGAAGCTCATAAAAGACAGATACTGTGTCAACAGTCGTGGTGATCTAGTGTGTGTGTGTGTGTAGCTCGACGTTTTATAATTATATGATGTGAATAGTAGAAATATTTGTTGAAGTCTGCCATACATTTCCAATTACTGATAATAGAACATGCCCAGAGTCTTTTAGAATGGGGATGGCCAGCTCTAGTGTGAAGTGTTTCTTGTTTGATTTCACTTCATTAATTTCAGAGATTGTTTGGCTGATCTAGCATATGATTAAACATTATAATTATTAATATAGGGTAGAGCTTATAAAGGGGATCAATAAAATAAAGATATTCACTCCATTGTGTGTAATATTACATCGACGTCACTTATTAGAAAATGAAATATATTTGTCATATATCATACAATGGCAATTCATCATATTTTTTTTAATTTCTTTGTCAGTAAATAGCTATTTTAGGTCAGTATGTTAGTCAGTTGAATAAATTAATTTCATGGTGTGTAATCTTAAATACCATTGTTTACGAATTGGTTCACATTTCTTTGTTTGGAAGATTGATATAGTTCTGATTTTCATTGTTTATTGCATTTGACTAATGTGATTATATGTAAACGTACCAGTTAGGTCTTTGTTGTAGTTGTTACATGGTCTGTCTAAGGATCTGGGAGACTGAGAATCTATGTTACGTTAATGTTATTATAAGACTAACTGGCGTGGCATCTCTCTACTTGCTGTATAGTGTGTTTGTAGTTCATCGTTTTTAGCAAGATGCATTGCTCTGTAGTTTCTAGTCATCAAGGTTTGGTTTGTTCAGGATTACCGTTAGATCTAAGACTCCATTGGTGAAGTCATGGTTAGCCACAGATCTTCAGGACCAGGGTTCAAATCTGGCCTGTATCTTAAAGATGATTAGGTACTTTTGATATAGAAATTTCATACAATAAAAATATTCCAATTTTCTCCAGGTCAGATAACTTTTGGTTTCCATTTGGATGATTCTATGAAAGCCTACTTGACTATATATTGTACAGGATGTTAGATAAATTAGATAAAAGTTCATAGTCTTACTAGTTATGAACTCTACCAGTTAACAATTTAAGGGAGGCTCCGATACTATTTTGGTTACAGCCATATATTACAACCTCCGGGTTGTTTTCATATCTGGCTCATACTTGTATTTGTTTGCTATGAGATTCGCCCCATTGCCATATGTCCCAGGTGTGACCAGCACCAAGACTAAATAATTTGACATCTAATATTTGACAATTTCATCATCTCGTATTGCGCACGCTAATTCCAGTTTAGAAGCCACACGCTTGAATAGTTGAATATGCATTGATGTCCGATAATGGTTTAGCCGTTTCATTTTGGTTTTGAATATATAGATTCTTTCAATTATTTTAACCAACTAAAATGCATTAGAACATCTGGAATGCAAAATAAACTTCACCCCAAAGATAAAAAATATGAGAAAATCTAATTTGAAACTAATTGATAATCCGTTTTGTTGTGAACTGTACATTGTGTGTGTAATCAGTTATTAGAGCTTTTTGTTGTCAGTTCAGTGTCTAATCATTCCAGAGTTTTGGCAGTCAGTGATATCTTGACTATGTTATGAGCCATTTCTTAAATTAGTAGGATGCTTTCTGAAGACTGCCAGTGTCAGTGATTTATTAAATCTTGCTTAAATTAACAAATGTGAATAATATTATTGTGTCTATATTAGCATTTATTCAGTATAGTGGCACCTCTGTGCCATAACATCTTCTGAACAATTTGATTGGTATTTTTTCTGAAAATCTCTATTGATTATAGATCAATTAAATAGTCATGAAATGTTTATTAATCGAGATTTGACAGAAATTACAACCATACACGTTTTTGTTTTTCAACATTAGATGTGTTTCACCAATATGGTGATCCTTGCAGGGTTGAGCTACAGACAGTTTATAAGTTTGTATTTTTAAAACACACTTTTCTTGATGTAGTTAACAGAATATGTTTTATAACAATTACTTGATTTCTATAGATACAAAGTTACTAGGCATATAGTTTCTAGATTTATATTTTTTTTTACTAAACTAGATCATTACTAGTGTAAAAATGTATAGTTAGTATAGAGGCCCTTTTGTTTAACTGGTTCACAATAAGTGATGTACTATTTTGTAAAAGATTTTATTAACAATTAAACAGACACTATTACTATTACTTGATGTGTGCTTGCCCTGGAAACTTCACAGAACACTAGTAAATAAATTGATCAACCTACTTGTACATATTCAAATCTATACAATACCACAATGTACATATTCAGAATTTGAACAAACAGTGAGTAGCAGCAATGTTAGTTTTGAAAAATTACATAACATGTGCAATAAACATTTTTCATAAGCGAAAGTCTGTATTTTGAATGTCAAACTTATAGTTCAATACTAGTTTCCAAGATCACTTCAGTTACCAAACCAAGTATCTGATGGACATGTTCTGGTGTAAATATCTGAAAATAATAACATATTGATGAGCATTCACATAGGCTGTTTCTTGCTACAGCTAAAAGAAATTAACTACAATAACAAATACAAGTTGTCAGACTTGCCTCCATCCAAGAAAGCAAATACTATATTTTACAGACAAACAATCAGAAATATTTAGTCTGGGAATCTCACTAAAATAACCCCAGTAATGGATACCACTCGTAGTATTTCATTTGTTTAGCTTTATCATTGAGCTTCCAACATAATATCTCCAACATGAAAGGGCTAGTCACTATTGATTAAGGCATGGATAGTCTTGACAACATTTTGTGTCACTTCTATTATAACTGGGTATAAGTAAAATACAGTGAAAGTATTCAATATATAAATATAAAGATACTATCGCATTTAACCAAAACCTGAAAATCCAACTGAAATAACCCTCAAACAGAAATACTTCGTTTATTCTGACAATTGACCTTTTGACAAAGACACAATATCTGCAACACAAATTAGAGAATGATATACAAGTCTGGAATGTGCATGAATGAAGAATTCCTTATACAGTCAGATCTGGAAAATTATATAAAATTGGTCATATGAAAAGTTTCTAAACTGACCTATTCATTTGTTGCTAACAGCTATCATAAAACAAATCTTAATGGATTTAAACACTGTTACCAGCCCTTATTTTTCAAACGCAAAATATTACAGTGACAGAAACTGGTAACATAATAGTATAGTGTATATCCTCGCTCACATATGCAAGACCAAGGGTTGTTATATCACATAGGCATGATATGAGATGGACAGCATGTTGCCATAAATCTAAACACATTAACTATTCATCACTAAGCAGGGATAAAACTACTGTGATAAAAATTAACCCATTTTGACATGAATAAATAGTGTGCCTTTTATGAAATTTGCATGCCTGTGATCAAACAATCCTAAACTTATTTTTCAGGGTATACAGGCATACTTAAAACGTTGGTATCACATGGTGACCCAAATTGTGAAATATATGATGACACACAGACAAAGTTCCCATAATTGTTGATTTTATAATAACACACGCAGTATGCACATTTTCACAGCAATTCATGTCATTTCAAAATTACATGTGGGAAAGCAAAACATAAAGTAGGAAATAGTAGAAATTTTGGAGAAATAGTAGGAAAAACAGGGCAGAGACAAATAAATTAGTATGACTGGACAGTGAAGTTATAAATAATCAATACAGTGACTACTGTGATATACTGTCTATCACTGGACAGACATTTTCTGACAATAGTTACACGTCTTGATGGGTAGTTAATAGAGACAGAGATAACAGTAATCTGGCATCATTTGATGAAATACTACCCGACTCTGTTGATATTCCATATTTTATTTATTTAATGTTAAGAAGCCATTAAACTCTGACTGAATTATCTTTCTGTGTTGATGTGTTATTAAAACCTACTCACTAACTCCAACCACGATGTCGTTCCAGAGATAGTATGTAGCTAAATATGACATTAAAATGTTTCATCTTCTCCCATGACAACTATTAAACTTAATACTCTGAAGTTGATCACCTCATGTCTGGTCATTGCTTAACTTGTGGGAGCTGCTAGTGCAACCACAAGCTATATTTTCTATATGATACTGAGGACCAAGTCAACAAATTAGCACTCTGACTAAACGAACACAGGTGCTGCTTGAACAGAGGCATGACATTTCAGCTTTATCAGAATCTCTTTATTTATCAATGGGCAACATATCACTAATTAATCAAAAACCAAGAATGTAGCCGACAGAGAAAATAACCTCCCCAAAAAATGGATAGTAATCCAATGATATCTGTTACTTTATAATAATAATTAGTTGTAATATCTAACTATCCAAAAAGTCTAGACAACTATCTAATATTATTAGATACCTTAATTTTTCCATCACTTTCAGCGACAGCTATAGGTGTACCTATCATACAAAGTGGCATTGCCTGGAATGGAAACAGAAATCTCACTATCAGTATTTATGTACATAGAGTATCATATGAATAATAAAACATTGTGTACAATAAACTTGTAAAGCTGTACAAATTTTCAACACCAAATCATCTAGTTATTTTCTAGAACAATGGAAGGTGTTCCATCTCAATACTCACACTAATGTTAATTTGAAAATGGTGATAAAAGTGGGCCTCTAAAGCCTGAACAAAGGTGACAACTTCTTTCTTGTGACAAGTCTTGTCTTCTGTACTATGGATGCTGCAAAATGGGAGTGAACATCACAGACAGACAATATGTGACCTTAATTAACAACTAACTGAAACAGCGCATTGTAACTGTTGCTCAAACTTATATAATAATACAATGAGGCTTTTAACTATTTTATTTGGCACAGATTCCTATGAACTATCCTCTTCAGCACTTGATATGCCAGGTGCATCATTTTTATCTCTTAGGCTGCAGATATTGTTGTATATAAGTAACTAAAATACTGCTTATAATTGTCTTAACATTATTAAAAACCAACCAACTAAATGGTTAATAAGTTAATTTTCTTAATATGCCTAATGTCTCCATCTTAGCATTTCCTACCAAGACCACTTACCAATCCCATAAAACTTTGCAGTCCTTTGAATTTATATTCAATGTTATGTGATCGAGGCCTTCAACTTCTGATGGAACTTTATACTTCAGCATTACTGGTTTTGTGCTTTCTACAGTGTAATAATACAAGTAAAGCTGATTGTACATGCATATGTGGAAAGCTGCATATCCATGCACACACACATACAGTATAAGTATGTTGTACTGAAGTAACAAGGGACAAGAAATAACAGGGTAAAATGTGGTACCGAGTATATATTATAATTTTTTATATTAATTTTTCTTTGGGCTGGTGTGTTCCCACAACACACAATTTTAAAATATAAAACAAAATATATAGTTTGCTCAACAAACTCAGTGACGTACACGATAATGTGAGACACTGTCTTGACATATTTACTGTGCTCATTTCAAAATTTTCCCTATGTCTTTTAGAATAATAAAATGCACACACCCAAATATTCAAATCACGAGATTACATCACATAAACCTCTGGCCAAGATCTTGAACTGGCTTCCTTACTAACAATTGTGCCTGACAATCATCTTGAACACTTGGAACTTATAGTATGTGGGGGGGATGTGTGAGGTAATTATGGGTAACAAGTATGACAGCTCTACTGAACACATTGGGTATTTTCTAATGATGATATTAATAGTGATTTTGGTGGAACGCAGTTTGTTTCCTTACACGATAGCACTAAATATTATATCCAACAAATAAGTTTGATCCAGTAACTCTCCTATGGACATAACATGCTATCTTTTAGCAACTACTAACAATGGCAATGATAAAATATTGCTAATGTTACTATTACCACTTTATCTAGTGGGTATCACTTATGCTAATGTTCCCATTTCCGAATGCAAAGGTTTTAGAAATAGATAGAACACTTCACAAACAGATGACATCACTCTTAACAGTTATTAAAAAAACTTAAATACTTCCTCACCTGCTTCTGATCCTACCCATATTGCTACCATCCAGCTCAATGAAAGTGGTGAGAAATGTGCAGCATGTACTGAACAATCAAATTGACACTGAAATATTTTATAATAAAATTAATTAATAGATGAATTTTTAATTTAATATTTTCAATGTAATAGTACAAAATAACATGACAAAAATAAATTAGTCAGTTAACTGATATTGAGGTAACAATTTAGAATAAAATTGTTTTGTCAAATTTTATAACCACAGCAACATATAAACATTGTCATGACAACTGGAAGCAAATACTACTTTTGTAGATAATACATAATACAATGGACAGAAGGACAGCACTGACACCATTCAATATGCAGAATATGAAATAGTTGTCTGTTTCGAGACAGCTAATTTGATCAGGGAAGGATATGTATTAATTTTCCAAAGTATTGAAATAATCATCACTCATGCCTTATTCACAAATAAAGTAAGCAAATGTGTATAATTTTTAAAGGGAACTGAAAGATACTACATCATATTAACTAAATATGCAATAACAACAACATAATGTTAGGTCCAAACCTGTTTAAACTTCATTATCCATCTCAGACTGAGCAGCTTAGCATTATAATTAATTACAGCACAAGAATTTCATTGAACAAATCGTGATGACAATAAAAATACTATGGTAATAAGTTAAGCCTTCCTTTGGAGCATATTTTACCATGAATAACTAACACAAATACATGTAACAGTATACACATAATATATATATATATATATATATATATATATATATATGTGTGTGTGTGTGTGGGTCATCCCATACAAAATGGAAGGGCGCTTCTGTGGTCTAGTTGGTAGCATGTTGGACCACAGATCACTACCACCAGAGTTCGAATCTAGACTAAGTTTTAGCCCTTTTTTAACCCTGATAACTTTTTACTTAATTGACCTAGAGACGTGAAACTTTCAGGGCTTAAAACTGTGTGATAATTCTATCCAAAACTGTAATAAGATGAAGCTTATGAATAAACCTATGGTTGGCAGCTTAAGTCAAAATATGGATTTTATCAAATTCATTGTTTTATCTACCAACTTTACAAGTCACTATCTTCATATCCATGATAGTTAGCAGTGTTCAAACACTGTATAATTTCAATACTCTAGAGTAATAATATAGTGAATGACATGTCTTAACCTGTTCTCAGAATTTAACCACAGAAATCTGAAAAGGTATATTTTGACTTTCTTCTGTGGGTTCATATCAGCATGTGGGATAGGTGGTAGGTGAAATCTAATTATGCCAAATGTGATAGAGCTCAGGTTTCTGTAAAATGTGATACCAGGCTCAACTTCTAGCCATGTTTCCTTCCACACTAAAATTAATTTGGCAGCAATGTATATGCTTAAGTTATACCACAATTTAAGCCCTAGACCATATTAAATCATTTTGGTACACACACACATACACACACAAGCCAACAAAACCATGAAGTAAATAACCCCAACTCTTCAGGGCTGTATCATGACCAATGATAATTGATTGCCTTTATATAACAAAGTGTCACTCTCATACGAAGAATAAAATAAATATTTGGTCTGGAATCTATTGTTCCTCTTGGTAGTGTTAAAAGTAAACAAGTATCTAGATATCAGCCTTATCTACTTAGATTCTAAGTAGAAAACAAAATAGCGATTGTGTCAATGGCAAAAAATAAAAATAGAAGTTCTAATCTGATAAATAAAGATTACAGGTAAAAAGCAAAAACAGTCAGCACAAACCCACAATCCATTACAGATAATATTCACATTATCCCTCAACCACTACAAGAACAAAACTAATCAAATTGAAGGTAATGAAGCGAAGTCAAAGATGAAACACCCTTCAGATATGCCCACACCGAGATTCGAACTCAGGTGGTAGTGATCTGTGGTCCAACATGGTACCAATTCGACCACAGAGGTGCCCTTCTGAGACAGTTGGCAGGATGGCTACTCATTATGGAAATAAGACGATGCCAGAAGCGCAAACAACACTAAACTATAAATCCAATATCCTGGAAATATACAGTGCAGTGTGACTTTATTGGAGTGCTCTAGGAGAGGGCGAGATTAAGTATACCTGCAACGTGAAATGTAAATGAAAAAGTGTTTACCTCCAGCCAACTGGTAAGATATCTATTTAACATCACTGGACCTTTGGATAACATCAATGGCAGTAAGACAAACGGTTGTTTGACCTTCTCAAGAACATCATCACTAGCTCCTACACAACACAAGATTGCTGTGTAAACAGTACGAGCTTCTGCATCACCTGGTGGTAAACCAACATAAATACTAGATTAAATAGATGGTTAACAAATGTTCAGAAAGATTATATGTATATGAGTATCCCAAAAATTCAGAAAACATGCTATAGATCAGATTAAGCATTAGGACAGAGAATTCCAATAACATAACTTCGTTTACTTACCTCTGATTGGCTTTTGCTTCAACTCTATCTGTATAGCTTCTGGTTCTCCTAAGATTTCAGCATAAACAATATACATGTGAGTGTTTGTGTGCTGGTTGTGCTGGTGTTATTCCTTGTCCACTGCTGCTTTGGCACAAAAGATTTATATTGCATGTGTGTGTGTGTGTGTGTGTGTGTTTGTCCATTAGTGTCTATGTGTGGGGGGTGGACAAGTTTGATACTGACAGCCAAAATTAATAAAACCACGAAGAAAATAAAAATCATTCGTATTTCTGCAACTAAAAAGATATTATATATTCACAAACAATTATCATTATTATAAAAGGTAACCAAGATCTCCCAGATCTATTCCTTTAGTAACTTATCGCATATACGTTTGATTGAAGTCAGTTGTGTATCTGTAAATTCCCATCCATGAAAAATTGCCTGGATTTCCTTTATCAGTCAAAAATACTTTTGCCTTTTACTGAATTCAGTTAAAAAGTTATTATCAGTAGTAATTATTAGAAAACAATGAGGAAAAATGGTAAATTGTGAAGATATAATTTTGTTGTAGCAATATTATTATAAACAAAATAACAATGATCACTGCATATCAAACAGCAATACTCGGACAAAACCTGCAGTTCTTATTCTGTTTTAGGTGAAAAAATGGGCTAATAATAATAATGGCAGTTTTTTTTACAAATGGTCTGTAATTTACAGCTTCCCCATTGAGACTATTTCTAAATAAATTTAGAATTTATAATAAATGGCATGTTCGGTGGAGAAAACCGTGCCAGTTGCCTGGTTGGTTGAAAAATTCCCCCATCTATAATGCCACAGCTGAGGTGCAAACCTGCGACCTCCGGCACAGAATGACCATTAGCCATAGGTAAATAGTCTCAATATGTGGCCAAAGAGTCAGTTTGTGTTTGATGATGATGGCAGTAACTATAGTACATCCAATTTTATTCCAGGAAGTCATGGAATGAAAACAGATGTGTGCAAAGCATGTATTCATAGTCTTCATTTGTAAAAGTGGGACATGTGTGTGCACAAAGCTGTCTGCTTGATCAATTCTAGAGTCTAAACGCAATAAATCAAACGAAATCCCATCACGACTTTTCACGACTAATACAGCTATGCTCACAAATATCATAAATAATGTCAAAATGTGTAAACGATCACCCACCCATTAAATAATCCATTTCAAAGTTCTGATTAATTGACTTTTAATGACCCTTGGGCACCACTATTTTGAAGCTAGACAGAGACAGGAAGCCCCTGAATGCTGACATCACTTAACACACCAGTTTGAATGAAAGTCTGTAGAGCCCGTACAAAAGCATACAAACAAGTGTGAGCAAAGAATTATTCCAGAACAAAATGCTATCATCTTGTTAAAATTACATAATGAATGGCATACAACCATATAATTTTGAGACAGAAGGAACCTTAGAAGAGGAAGATTATTCAAAATGGCTCAGGTATTAACACGATCAAGACAAACTATAATCCGCGTCAGTCTAGAGAGCACCCTTGTAACATCACAGCATTTCAGTTTTTCCCACCTTCGAATCTGGCTTTCAGTGCACCCGTAATGGCAGCCCTCCAGTAATTTGAATTATTTCCCTATATCTGTGATATCAGGTACATTTGGTGATTATTATTGTGGAATATTTGGTAACTGTTCTAAGCATTACATATTTAAAAAATATTTTCTCAAGGTGTACTGTCCCTTTAATGTCATAAAATGAATAACCTAGAAATTGTTTTTGTAGCACCTGGATAGCACTGTAAAAAAAACATCTGAATATTAAAAATGTTTTGCCAAAATAACATACGTAAATAGCTGTGCATCTATTCATTTTTAAATATCTTTATGGACTGTACATATCGTACTAATTAGAAATCTTAGTTGGAAACAGTTATTTTGGATTACAAGCCACATGTAAATATTATGTTAATATAATATCAGTAAATCATGTGTCAGAATTAAATTATATTATTTCTTTGCCTTTGTGACAGACATATGAATGGTGACTTGGACATCACCCATAAGGTGGTGTCTACATAGTAAGCTCTTAGGGGGCCTTGGTATTTATAGACTCTCAAATATGCATAATGGGATTTAACTTGAGTCTGGCCATTTTCCAATAAATATTTGATATCATGAACTAGTAAGATGCATAAATGTTTTTCAGGCTGTGATTATATATATATATATATATATATATATATATATACACAAATACACATATATATATATATATATATATATATATATATATATATATATATATATATATACCATAATATCGTGTATAGGTGCACTTTTGATACCACGAAATCGTCGCCAAAAGCTGGTGTGGCTTATACACAGGTCAGACTAAAAGGGAAGGTAATATTTGGCATAATTTAGGGGGAAATACAATAATATTGTTTTACAACATTAATAATGAATATATGAACAACAAACAAATTAATTAGTTGTGTTTTCACTGTTGTCTTTCGAAGCCAAACTTAATCTTAAGAACCACCAGTGAGTAGCGTGGTGTCGCCTGTTGTCACGTAATAATTTATGGGTAATGTAGTCAGGGTCAGACTGTTGCTGGCACCAAGGCCGTCTGGGAACGACCAGCACATGATACATTATCTAGGTGTCAAATGATCCGGATCACAATTAATCTGTTCGATGCACAGGGATCCAGAAAGCACAGGACTCCAGTAAAGTATGACAATCTGATCCTACAAAAGGTGTAGGTCCAAATCGGCTGTGATACAAAAAGGGCCGCACTATTACCAATACGGTCTCCTCCATGAACTATTAGAGGCAGATTTAATTTTTGGTCTATCTAAGATGTGTCATTACTATCGAAATGTGTGAGCATGTGTAACTGAACGGAACAGCAAATGAGGCCAAGCAAAGAATGACCATAGAAGCCACATCAAAAGAAAACAATTTGTTAATTATTTCCAAAGCTGGCACATGGGAACTACTAATAAACTACTTCAAACAGCATTACGGAAACGAACAGAAAACAGCAGACAACCTGAAGTGGCTGGCTGTTGTTACCTATCGTCACACAGTGGGTGAAAATGGCCTGGGATTAAATCAACCCTGACGAAGAAGGCGAGATGTATGATGACACATGAACAGATAACACAGATATTCAATGAAGATAGTGATGATGACGAATTTTTGGGTTTTGAATAAATTTGTTGATTTTAGTGTGGCTTATATACGGGTTTGACTGTAGGAGTGTTTATTGGTCCTAAAACCTGGTGCAGTTTATACACGAGTGCTGCCTATACACGAGTATATACGGTATATCACTCATACATATAAACAAGCTATAATGATATTTTATAACCACTCACTAACTAACAATGGAAGATAAAACTCCCTTAAGACTTACTTAGGATAATATTATAACTACTGGTATTTAGTTCTTACATAGTAGTTCCAAAGATTACAGGTATTTAAGCAATATTGTCTTATTTAAATATCTAGACTTACTTCCTGACTTTTGTAGACCTCTGACTATTGAAAAGACAGCCATATTAGCCTTCTCATTCTCTGTAATAACAGCCATGCCAACATTGTATTCCTGAAAATTTAAATAACATTAATTTCACCAAACAATCATTACAGAGACGGAGGGAGAGAAAAAGAGAGCATGAAATCCATTTTAATTAATCATATCACCCAGTCACTGATACTGTTAAATTTGAAACCACGTTATTAACAAGAACTCCTCTTATAAATCATTCTTTTCATTCATAAAATCCTATTCAAAAGTGTTATTATTAGAAGAAAACGTAGCAATACATACTGCTTCTAGGTGGCCTGATAACATTCTCGAATAATTTCGCAAAGCTGACGTTTCATGGCTGAACTTGTACAATGGGGACAATCTGTACACATGCCAAGTCTTTAATACTAAACCTTAAAAATAATGACACATCACAAAATAATTATATACCACAAGACATTGTAATAATTAACACTAGCTTAGTATAAAGAGAAGAAATACTAATCAATTCTAACACTTTCTACCATAATTATTTGGGTCAACTATTACAATACCATTAAATGATTTCTCCTCGGGGGTTCTTTCAATTGATGATCTTCTGTTTCGGACAGATCTCGATCGAGTTGAAACACCTGAAATATCAAACCTCATTTGCCCTACTCTGTGATTCGTACACTGACTGATTCAAACTTATCAAATAAATTCCTACTGCCTAAATAAAGTAACAATCTAGACTCAAGATATCACCAAACAATTAATCTACCAGTTTAACTAGAAAATAGGGTGCCTCCGTAGTCTAGTGGTAGCGCATTGGACCACAGATCACTACCACCTATATTCAAATCTCAGCGTGGGCATATCTGAAGGGTGTTTCATCTTCAACTTCGCTTCATTACCTTTGGAGATCTCATGGCCCATTTAGCTTACCATGTGCACAAAATGTGTGAGGTTCAATATGACAACTGTGATAATAAGCATACACTGAATGAAACTAGTAAGATTTAAAAATTATCAAAATTCAATGATAAAGGCCATAAAAGACATCCCATTGGATGAATGTAGTCAATCATTTGTTGATGAATTTTGCAGCGTACCTTAACTATGAGATTGCCTAACCCCTGAACTGGGCTTGATTCTTTTCAAGGATACAGGCACCATAGAAATTAGTTATTAGTATTCATGTATCAGCACTCACCTAACCTGTCAAAGACTAGAGAGCAAACAATCGTGCACTTCCTTCATACAAAATATCCCAAGTTTTCTAGGTGTTAAAATAAAGAATTATTTAATCCTGAGAACAACTCAAAATCTCGAAGTGAAACTTTGGCTTTGGTGAAATTTTGGCTTTTTTTAGTGTTACTGCTATGACAAAAGGTCACTTCTTACAGATATAAACGAGTCTCGATGTTAGCACATTCAAGCAGCAACATTTCAATACAACATTGAGATGCAAGCAGTCCAGAAGTTCTATCATATACCTTCCTACAGTGGCTGACTGGTGGTGGTGGTGGGGAAATCACTTGTTACAAATCAGATGTACTACCATCAAAAAATAAAATGTTCTTGGTTATTTGGTGTAAAATATGCACCAAACATGTACAAGAATTTCTTTTCACAGTCAGACAATGGCCGACTTCAAATAAAGAGGTTCCTCTTGCTGGTAAAATTTGGAGGGTCTACACAATGGGTGCTGCTAAAACTGTGGGTATGACCCAGCCACAAATTAATCATTCTCCAACTCACTCAGCAAGAAATGTCTACCATGAAATGATACAATATTGCTTCAAGGATATAGCCTATGTGGGTGAACTGCCCTTTAGGTTTTAAAAGTGTGAGGGATTTTAATGTTACATGGACTCTTGGCATGAAAACCATTAAGGGGTATGAACACATAATCCCAGGAATATTTGAACTGAATACTAAGACATTTGAATCCTATTTCAGGTATTTATACACATAATTTTACAATGTAAGCATAATTAAATTGATACATATCACTTACTTAATTATACCTGTAACATGAAAAAACAAGATTACAGAAATGCTTCAAATTTTATTGACAAAACATGTTTTTATATATTCTACGGGCTTTCTTCTCCTTCCACATATTTAAAGCTAACTTTTAGTCAAAGTCAACCACAGAACATCTTGATGTTTTAATTGTCATCAAAACATTAAGGTGCTTTTCTTTCGTCTTGATGGAATTTTGGCAACTAAACCCACGGTCACATTCAGCAGATTGGGATGGGATTATTAAAGCAAATGTGATGGCAAGACCATTAATGACCACAACACTTACAATATTACGTCCCAGGATTTTATTCTATGCGATGCGGTGCCCAGGAATTCTTTTAATGTGTGCTTTCAATGTTTTTTATATATTATGATATCAGTTAAATCTTTTTAAGGTTTTATATTATACAAGTGTGAATAAAGGTTATTTCTACATGTTTATTTACAGACTTTTGTGGTAGTATTTGTTTTTCACTTCTATAAAACCTTTATCTGACAAACCTGACCTGGATCAATATCACTTCAACATGCAACAGACTGATACCATAAAACTGTAATGGTGAAAGGCTTAATTACAACAGGTGAAAACCACCTGAGATTTAATGGTTTATGATGTTATATAGAAAAGGAACTTCACTGTTGTGCTACTGATTCTAACAAAATCAGTTTTTAATTGGCTGCTGTCTACCTATCATTATAATAATGTCACAAACAGGCAACCAAGTTGCTGACTTTATTCAGCTGGCGTCAAATAGAGTAGCCACTTCAGTTTAACTAAGCTGGAATTCTAAAATTTTTGAGAATGATTACATACGAGATGTCGGCTGAACTAAGTTTAATGTATAACTGAGTGGAGCTGTTCAGTAATTGCCTAGGGAAATATCCCACAAACACAGGTATGAGTCAGACCTGAACCCACAATCTGCAGGTTTGAAGTGCAATGCTCTAACCACTACACCATCAGAGCATGATTAATGTATAATGATAGATCTTGCAAGACTGATAGTATTTTGAGGTTATGTTTATTTGCTAAGTATATAAAGTTTATGCTATGATTATGACCAATTACTAATAAGTATGGTTTAGTTGCAGAAATACTTGTTTAATAAATACTATCAGTGGAGTTATGGTCTCCAGTGAATGATAACTGTAATAGTTAGGTAAATCTTCACAGCTTTAGCTAAGATGACAAGATTTTGAAATTTTACAATGAATGACTTTTGTGCACATGGTAGGTGAAATGGGTCGAGCGACTTCGAAAGATAATGAAGCGAAGTCAAAGATGAAACACCCTTCAGATATGCCAACGCTGAGATACAAACTACCAGTTAGACCAAGGAGGCACCCATTGAAATTTTAACAAGATAATGGGCAAGTTTGATACACAACATTGGCATATCCCTTATCCACATGCAGTGCTGGTATCTATATACCAAGAAGCTGATTTAGTATATATATATATATATATATATATATATATATATATATATATATATATATATATATATATATATATATAGACATGATTCAGAATCATCAGACACATATTTACCAGTATAACTAACACTTCCGAGTGAACGTGTGATGGGTGTTCTGGTAAACCGTTTTGACCTCCATGGAGTCCTTGATGTTCTTTGAACACTGGGTGACTTCAACTTCACAGACATCTCACTGTCACCTAAGCCGACTTCTGATATCAATCAATCAATATCTGCAACATTAATATAAAGTCATTTTGTAATATATATGCTCTCCTAAACATTAATAGAAAATTAAGTCAATATACCCGGTTTCATTATTTCTTTCAAAACAACACGTCTATTTCCAGTATTATTAGTAACTAATAACTGTTTAAGAAGTAGAACTTTTGTCCTTAATTTTCAACAGTTACTTTCAGCCTATTATAAATTTGCTCTTCCGAATCATTGGCCTCATTATTTTCAAAGTGACAATAGAGGATTTAGGACACAGAACATCTGTATTCACCCACAAATAATATCTATAGTATTAAGTAGATTTGTTTATATTTTTAATAGCAATACCTTCAGTTAGTTTCAGATCGTCTATACTTTCCTGACGTTAATTAAATAATTATTATGTTTGTCACCAGGTGAATTCTCCTGTAGATGGTACTATAGTGTTTTGATAAAGATATTTTTAATTCAATTGGTTGTTTCGATTGTGCTGTTATTGGTATTGTCATGTCATCATATTCTGATTAAACATAGAATGGTTTCCTAAATAGTCCTAGTTTTATTCTAAATATAAAGTAGATACTTGAAAATGGCAGTAACACTGGCTGGATCCATTCCAATGAGGACACACATCTTATTAGCCAGCTTTGACTTATAACACATGAACTGTGCCAGACAGTTCTCTGTAAAGGTCAAGTTTAGGCCTAAATTTAACGCCAGCGAATCTAGGCATATTTACTATCATTCATGACAGCACTTTACATTACAAGCTATAGAAGGTCATGCTTAGGTTGCGATTAGTGCAGTAATGTTATATTATTGTGACCAATGCCGTGACATAGTAATGATGAACGGCTATACTAAGAACAAGTGAGAGGCAAGTGCAAATCTGGAATGTATTTAGAGGTCAATTGGATAACTGAGACCATTTTATAACAGAGCTCAATCACTGGATGGCCAGATTTAGAACCAGCCAACAGAAGCACGTTTGTAAATTAAGGTGATCCATAAAATCTTGTGTTAGGAGCTTGTTAAACAAAGAAAACACCTGGACCTTTGCAGAAACAAAAAGAATTTCCCTTTCAAAAAACAAATTCCATTTCAAAGACTGATTCCATAATTATTAACACTAACTGATAATGCGTGTGTGTGTTGAAAAAGCTGTCTGGTTGAGATAACAGCTTGTTAAACACCATGCTCTCATATAACTTACCATAAATAATATAGAGCAACAGCAGAACTTTTTTTACCCCCCTCCCATATCTGAAAAGATTTACACAAATTACAGAATTTATCAAAATCATCACACAAGAAGAAATCTATTACATGGGAGAAATTTCTCAGTCATACTTTTTAGTACAGTGAACTAAAAGTACTACTTAATAATAATAATATTGTCAGCCACACATATTATTGTAGGTTGAGAGATTAATCCCTATCAAATAGAAAGATGTGTTAGGGATCTTGAACTGGATTATTACATAACTAGTCAATTAATATTGTTTAGATATCATTAGCTAAGGTTGACATTTCTACTATAAAATTACTCAGACCTATAATAATAGCCGATACCGCTCCGATGCTACATATATTAAAACGAATCTATGTTGAGTGCTTGGACAAGGCGCAAAGTGAGCACTCATCCATGACGGGTAAAAGCATGGCTAGACAGGTAACTAGGATATAAATTCTGCCGATAAACATAAAGTTAGTCAATAATTTTTTATTAATTTTTAACCTAAACTATCGATGTTTTTACACCATATCTAAGCTAAAAGTTTGGTAACGTGTGACATTGGATTTGGGATGCGAGAGCATAATTCTTCAAAAGCAACACAAGTACGGAACGGTGACATCCGACTGCATTTTATCATCCACCAATACCACAGGTTAAAACTCCCACAAGGTTGTAAACAATGAGATGATTATGTTGCTATCACCAACAGCGCAGCTAAATTGTTAGAGGCACATTGAAAATAAATGTCCCAGAAGTCACGGTCATACAACGGCAGGGTTGGGGCAATTACAGGATCAAGGTAATGGATTACTTAAGAATACTATGATTACAATTACATTTATTCTGAATGTAATCAATTGCAATTACATTGTAAAGTAATCAAGATTACAATCAGGAATACAATGTATAGCACACAAACATAAATGTGATTCTCCATCAATATTCACTCAGTTACATGTATAATACCGATATATAAACATGCTACAATGTTTACGTGTTGCTTTGTAAGAACCAGACACCTTTTATGCTATGTTCTTGAAATGAAAATGTACAACATACTTTGATTCCAATGTACCCGCTGAACCACCAAATGCCTAGTTACGTATAAACCAGTGGTCTTTGGTTGCCTTGAGACAACAAGATCACAGGTGGACTGATTTAAGATATAGATAAACATCCGATTTTTATAAAGACATTAAAGTAACAATATTCCATTTAAATACATTATCATACATGTAAACAGAATTGAAATTGTTTGGGAAATATATATTTAGTAATAAAATACATCATGTGTGGCATGGTTATAGCCAGGTAAGGTATATATATGTAATAATTAGAATACAGCCAAACCTCCAACTCCGACCACCTCTGTAAATGGACCACCTTTTCAGTCTTAAATTATTGCTACGCTTTAAAGTTTTATTTTTCTTCTATAACTCGACCACCTCCCAACTCTGTACTTCGACCTCTGTCTAATGCCCATGTTTGTCACCCTGTATGCTAACCAACATGCAGCCTTGTTAATTGGCTGCTTGTCATCCGATTGTTGGCCAATCAGGATCATTTGGAGCTGTAGTTAAAACGACGGTATCACAAATAAGCCATGCATGATTGCTGGCTGTGTGACTAGCTTGGGCTTAATCATGTGAAAACAACACGAATTAATCTGAAATCGCTGTTTATATGACTTATAATAGCAGCAACATCTGATATATAAAGTGTAATTTTTTTTATTATAATGACACATAGACCACACATAAATGTACAACACACAACTAAATGTTGATCCATCACATAAGCAGAGTAGAAGGAGGAATAAGTTGTCTTAGAAAAGGGAACAAGTTTTCTTGGAGACAAGTTGTTTAGAATTGAACAAAACAGAACCCAGTTATTATAAAACATCTGTATTGCCAAAAATATCAATGGGCTGGTATGATGCAAAGTTACACTAGCACTGTCAATCGCCATTTGCGAAATCCATTCCCAAATGGTGAAAGGAAAAAATGTACCCTTTGCCAAATTGGCAAAATGCAAAAACAAACCACAACAACTCAGTCTTTAAACCATTTTCATTAAAACAAAATTCTTAAATACAAAGATTACCACTATCAGACACAACTTTTCTATCTTACAAATTGGAATGATGTCAGAGAGGAAAGTTCCATATTCAAATTAAGCCAAGAGTCCATATACGCAATATGCGGCAGGTAACATTGCAGTATACGATTTGTGTGGTTCAATATAAACAAATATCCATGCGGTTTCGGACCCCTTCTGAACTGTTTTCCTTGGGAAATCTTGTCTGAGTGGTAAAATTCAGGATTCAACCTTTGGAGCTGCGTTCTCACGAATTGCTACATGGAGTGATCCATTTTGTCACTTTCGCAAATGTAGTCACACATGTTGAATCATGCTCATACATTTACATGTGTTCCATTTTTGCCACATGCCGCTTATATGGAATCTTAAGTCGAGATTCCATATATGCAACAAAAATGGAAAAGCGTGTAACCGAACGAGAGGGATTCCATATGCTCAGATGCAGCACATGATTCGTTATGCAGGAGCGAATGACTGCATATAAGGTAAACTGAAACACTCCATGTAGCAATTCATGCTACACCTTAGTACAAAATCAGATGGGGGAATCCAGAATATGACGTCAGGGACAAGTGTTTCCCGAACAATCTGGCAGGATTTCACAAAGATGACAATCTCCTGCACATAATATAACACCTTGTGTTATTATACATAGCAACAATTAAATGGCCAATTGATTGAAGATAACTTGAGATTTAAAAAAAATCCAGACAAGTAGGTGGCTTCTGAGTATTCTCCCACTTCATTGTTATAAACAAAAAACAGCAAATCAAACACTAAAACCAAAAACTTTCTACCGTATAATCAGGGTTAGGTTTCGGACGTCAGAAATACCTTCCTGATAGGACAATGTCAGAAACAGTCAGAAACTAGTTTCGGACATCAGAAACTAAAATCTCCTCTGGTAATGTAAGATACTGATCATTATATGGCCTACTGAAAAAAGAACAACAAACTCATTAGGATTGTTATAGAAAATTATATTTATTTGATATGTTTGATTAACATAGCTGGCATAGGAGCTGGAGTAGAAGTGATATTGCTGCACTTGCTGTAATGCACCTGCATTCTATCACACTTGGTTGACATCTGGTGGCCACAGAGTTTACATGTAGCAACTGTTTTGCCATAACTCTCTACTCTAACAAAGTGTTCCCATGCAGCTTTAGCTGGTCTACCACCCATAAACATCATGCACGCTGGAATGCTACTAGCACTACTAAAGTCAAAGGTTCAATTCACCATAAAATATCAAACCATGAAAATAGGAGTAATCATTTTGCACTACTTTCACAGTATTTCTCTATAGAATACTAATAGTGGGACAACAGGTGGCTGACCTTGCAGTGATAAGGTAAAAATCAGTTGGCCAATCAGCTAGCAACTCAACACTGTTCCAATTAAAGGCCAGATTGCAATTAAGGACCTGATCTGCACTGTGATTGGAGCTTACCAACTCTGGCTACAATTGCTTCAATACAGTTAACTACTCCAACGTCATAGGAGTAGTTCTATTCCTCACTTCTGTGATCATTATTAACTGTGGTAGGCTTAATGCAATTAATGACCTGGTTGTTCTTGTCAACTCAAGGAGTTCTTTTGCTAAAGTTAATTAATTCCAGATCATATGAGTAGTTCTAGTGATTATAATAATAATAATAATAATAAGTGCCCTTACTAGCAGGAGCCATTCAAAGGCACTGTACAAATAATATGTAATATAATAATACCCCAAATAAGATGTCTGTAAAAACCCTATAATGATTTAAAAGATAATAATTATTTACCGGTGAAAGCGGCCTTAAATAGGTGTGTTTTTAGAAGATTTAAAATTTTCAAGATCAAACTGGATGGAAAGGAGCCACTACGTGAGATCATGAAGATCTACAAACCTTCACATGGATTTAAACTGCTACTGTTTGCTCGACTTGTCTATGGCCTAGTTCAAAATAAATGAAGTTTTCTATCCCAGTCACATTGATCAGCTAATATCATTAGACAAATATGCTGCTCTGTTGTCTACCATGTACTTTTACTTTCAGGCATTAATCATTCATATACGCTGAAAATTTCAAGTTTCTATGCGAATCAGTTATTGACTTACGTCGACTACAACACTTGAACTGAGCTAATTTTCATCAAATTTAGCATGACATTTTATTTTAAGTGTTACTTTTGTTTGTTTCTACAACATATTTGAAATCAACTAAGATCAAGGTAACTGATGCCATCAGTAATGGGGAACTCTGTGGAAAGCTATTCCCCAGGTGGCAGCACCTGAGACCCAGTCCAAATGCTTCACTTCCGCTCAAAGCAAAAAGGGTGTCTTATGCGTGAATACCTTTGACCAAATTACTTATTAGAATGCCTTCCAATCAGAGTTATGTGCCAATATTTTGGAAAAAGTTGGAGGCCATCAATTCCCTCATGGTGACCCGAAGAGATCCAGTGCATGGTGAATGCTATACGACGTGTTTAGCTGAAGGGCAAAGACCCCAGCAAGAGCAGTGTTGTGTGCTTTGACACTGACAAAAGTGACAGTATGAGCATTTTGTTGCAACAGACTACCTTATAGAAACCACACAAGGTGAGTTTTTGGTTTTGTAATGCAATATCAATGCCCTGTTATCCAATTATGGTGTATTACTAGATAATAAAATCCTGCAATGAAGCAATATATTATTTTTCTAGCTTCAAACCTGAACTATTTCTGATAAAATCAAAAATGCATATGTATTGTAGGCCTATTCGTGGCTATTGCTATATCCGATATTGTATCAATTAGGATAATGTATCTGCTGAACTTATGACTTAGACAATGACATTTTGTTGATTTTAGCATATTAAAAAATATAAATAGTTTGATTTCTCAGGACGATTATCATTTTTCATTTCAGGAATGAATGAAGCCTCTACAGAAATGCTTGGAGTCAGAAGCCATTTCAATACAGTTTATTTGAAATTAAAAACCATCAGATACAGACATGGCTAGAGTACAAAGCTGTAGAATAACTCTGCAACATATGTGGTTAGAGATACAGAGGTGGGGGCCATTGAGGACGGCTGATACCATTGAAGAAGTTGAACAGGGACTATGTGTTCTCAGACATATCAGAGTGATGTGACAAAGACAAGCGAGACTGGGAGCGATTCCATAAAAATACCCTTGTTTTCCCTCAGAATGTTTATAGGGGATAATGATGCCATCCATTATTATAGAGGCTTGGAGACATATGAGACATTACTGTTTGTTCTGAGTACATTAGGAGCTGAAGCTCATGTGCTGAATTATACATATGGAACCATATCCCAGACAGAAGTTGTTGATCAGTTTTTCGTGGGTCTCGTGAAATTAAGACGATATACAACAAATTTTGAATTATTGAGGCTGTTTAACATATTTGAGTCAGATGTATACAACATTTTTGTACATGGACCCGCTTCATGTCATTGCAGTGGATAGAGGTATCTCTATGGCCTGACTGTGATGTGGTACATTTCTTTGCACCAGATGATTTCAAAGCAAAATTCTTGATGGCACTGAATGCCTGACCAAGAAACCATCATCCCTCTTCATGCAAGTTTTTTATTGAATTTGTAATACTGGTTGATGGTGTATTTGCCATATATCATTAAATAAATAATTGGAATATAAAACCAGTTTTGTTATAGATTGCTAGTTTGTTGAATGAGAACAATATTTAACTACCAGACTAACTTAGGGTGAAAAACTTTCCCATTCACAAAAAGACATATTCACATGAACAACTTTATCCAGCTTTTTACTCATACATATTTAATTATAACAAACTGTCCATCTCTTTTTTTATTACATCTGTGCTCTAATATTCTACTTATCAAGTTAAACAAGATCATTCCTATTTTTGGACCCATTGGTATGCTAGACAGATAAGGTCTGATTTATTAAATACCGAGGATTATACAACATCTTATTTGTTATGGAGTGATTAATAATGGAGAATTATTTTCAAACATGTACACACTATTTTGATTAACTCCTTCAGGGCAGGAGTCAAACAGTAAATGCATTTTACTATATAAGCAATGTTACAGCTCTGATAGAGTTTTACTTTATATTTTAGTCAAAAGCAAGTGTGTCATAGGCTTAAAAATTAGTTGTTAGAAAATGCAAGTCCCCGGATGCCGACTGCAATGATCTAGGAGTAAATATCACAACAGATAAATTGACATTTTAACTATCCAAACAACAGAACCAAAGAGAATAAGCCTGGGGTTGCAGAAGCACAAAGCAGTTTTGGACCGGGTTTCTCTGTACTGCCACCTAGTGAATGCTGCTAAATACTGCCTACAGAGTTTCCCATTATATAGTTTATTTGCCATAGTAGTGAAAAAATTAAACTCTTAGAATGCTTTGACAAATGACTATAAAATAATTATTATAGACTCTAGCTGACTATTAACACAATTTCATGATTACCCAGTTAATTCCCTTTAAAAACTGGCAAATATATTCAACCAGAATATGGTCGTTAATGGATGGGAGAGTGAAATTGGTAGTATGATTAAATTGTCGCAAGCGTAACACAATTAGCATATTTGCAAGATTTTATGAAAAACTGTAGAATATATTAACTTTCTTTCATTTTAAATCATCAACATGTTACTAACTGTTAACTAATATACTTTAAAATACTTTTTCTTTTGTATTTCAGGTGCTGGAGACATCATTATTAGATATATTCAAATGTCGCAAGCATTACGCTCTAGTTTACATTAGCTAAATAGTCCTAAAATCCAAATGTAACAGTTAGGTGTTTGAAAAAGGCCAGGTCAGATATAATAATTGACCTTTACAGATAAACCAAGGCAAACATTCAGTATGAGGGATATAATTGACCAAAACGTCAAATAACTTTGTTTATTAGCAGTTGGCAATCTCGCAAAAGCCCTTAGTACACAGCCAGGATAGCCAAGAATCCTGAAAAATACATTAAGTGTAGAAAAGATGAGAGAATGCACCACAAAATGTACAGAGATGAAATTTCTCAGAGAAAACAGGAATCAAATGATTTTGACAAAGAACACAAAGAAAAGAATCCGCCAGGCTCAATACAGAAAGAAGCGTAAACAGCACATGAAAAAACAGAGAAAAGGCAAAGAACAGAGGGAGATGTAATTAAATTCAACAAGGACTATGTCGCAAAATGTCACCTTTTGTGGACCAAGGACTGAAAGAGCAAACCTTTACATCAAAAACATTTACATCATGCATATCTGCTATATCCTACAAGAAAAAAAAATTATTTGTTGTCCATATTGAAATTTTACATCACTTAATGTACTAAAAATGCTATAAAAAATCCAAAAATGGGAAAACTCGCTGAACAAGTATTATTTTTTAATGTTTAGAACTCGTTATTCAACAAAGAAATGTTTCTAAGTTGTTACCTGGAATGTTAAGAAGTATCTTAGATTGCTCAAATTTACACTATTAAGCACCAGATCTCCATTCAAGTTTGAGATAGCATAATTTGTTTTGTGTGTTAACATGTTTTAGGACAATTTCCAATAAATGTTTCAGAAGCTATGATATCTTGTCATTCTATTTGCAACACAAAATAGTTGTTTTTTATTTGGTACTAAATTGTATTTTAACTATTTTGTATTAAATTAAGAAAATCGAGGGCAGTGAATCCATAGGGCAAATATAAAACGGGGCCAAACTAACTGACGGGTAAATAGTCCAGTTCCCCTCTGAGCGGCCTACTCATGCTACTCAGCAGCAGCTAATGGCACCACAAAATTGACAGTAACTGAGTAAACAATTTAGAGAACAGGGCGAGTACAGTTCAATCTATAATAGTCTACTAATAGATCTAGTAATAATTATAATATTATTTATTATTAATAATGTGTTAGCTTTGACTGTTCACAGGCTGTAGTGTAGATCTAGTTGATTAGTTACTATATAGTAAAGGAGGCAAACTTCGGCAAGGTGGGTAACTTCGGGCAACTTTGTTTTGACTTCACTCATGCTTCACAAGTGGCTGGCAGCTACGTATATCTTGCGCCCATAATAAGAATACCGTTATTCGCATCTTTTAATGAAGCACATTTTCCTGTTTACATACATTTCAAGACATGCGAGAGTTTGGTGACATGTGTGAGTAAGTAAGTAAGATGTTTGAATCTTTACTCAGTGTGAATGTAATAATTAGTAAATAGTTCAATATAATAATATAAAAATAAGGTGTACTTAAATATAAAATAAGCCTAAGTCTTGGCTTAGGTGTGCAGACCATGCAGAGTGATTTTTAGCTGCCCAAAATTACACGAGATGATGGTCATGTCTTTGCACTACCCATAAGCATCGCAACATATCACGTCATAGATTTTCGTTTGCCATCAAATAAACCATTATAAGTGCGTTGAGCAACTACCCGGGAGTCGTTATAGTACTTATTTATATGTAGTTATACGTTTAGATCTATGACCAAACCTGCCCGAGGTTTCAGTTTGCCTCCTTTACTCTAGTATAGAGTAATAGACCTGTTAAGTATAATGTACTGCCATGAAATGAAAGCAAAAAGTACTAACAGTCACCCAATAAAGTATGCAACAAATGATCAATGACAAACTGTGTCAGTGTGTGTAAATCATGGAGTGTGGTTTTAACAGAGATAAAAGCACGACTCAATCTAATG